>SKCR01003357.1:0-64892 GCA_019454045.1 Zanthoxylum bungeanum | reverse complement strand
ATTAATTAATTATTATTTATTTATTAATCATAATAAAAGAGAATATTCTTGGAATATTTTTTCATGACCTATTTTGTCATTCAATTAATGGAATTTCAAGTTAATTAAATTGTTAATTAATTTGGCTTTCTAGAACAAAGAATATTATTTGGCATATTCTTTACATTTGGCTTATATGATTAGCCAAACCATGTGTGTGTGACACAAGGATTCCATTAACTCAAAATTGATTTATCAATTTTATTTAGATAAGATTAAACATGTATCAAATTATGGACCAAGTTTTGGCCCCTAAATTTCGGCCTCCATGAATAAAATGGGAAAGTGTTTTTCATTTTTGGGATTAGCCATTCTCATGTATTGAGAACTAAAAAGAATATATAAGAGTCAGTTTCAAAAGTTTCGACACCAAAAAGAGGTATTTGGAGAAATTGCAAAAAAAGCCAAAGCTTAATTTGATTAAGGTAACACTTATGTTTCTAGTTTTGGAAATTATTTTTCACAAGCATCTTATGTATTTGATATATATTACATGCTACCAAATGTATTTATGTATGATATATTTGTTTCCAAATATTTAGTGTTGATGATTTGTTGTAACCTTGACGGATTCTTTAAATTAGCATGTGTAATTTTTGTTCTAATTAAAGTAGTTAGTTTTAAAAATTAAAATTGTCATTGTAGAGTGTTGTAACCACTTTATGATGCCTAGAATCGTTCTTGAAATTTTATATGTGTCAACTTTAAAATGATGTAGATTAATTAGATTAATTTAGTGATAAAATGAAATTTTGTATGAAAAATGGATTAATTTAATTTCTGGAGCAGATCTGGAAAAAAAAAAGAATATTTTATGAATAAAATATGATGTTTGAATGTGTATTGGTTGCTACAATATTTTTCGGAAATGTTCTGAGGCGGAAATTTGCAAAATCGGTGAAGTTACGCAAAAAACAGGCTTACAGCGAGGGCTATCTAAACAATGAATTGTTCACTATTATGAGAGTTTAGGGGTTGACCAGTTACTGTCCAAGTGACCAGGTCAGCCCGGTTCGATAATTGATTGACCGGTTACCTGTTTTACGTAGTAATTTTTCGGAAAATATTTTCGTAAGATTTTTACCATCTTTTGTGACTTATTATGTTGTTATTTATTAAAAAATAATATGTTTAAGTGAAATATAAACTAATTAGAGGTATAAGATTCTAACTAATTCATTCGGAAAATTTAAAATTGTTAAAAATTATTTTCGCCTAAAATCAAGCTTCCGCGGCCAAAACACCAACAAAAATGGTATCAAAGCAACCATTTTTGTCACTAAGCCACTAATGTCATTCAATTGTAATGGCAAACACAATCAAGTGGAGTGTCGTACCAAAGCATATTAAGTTGACCACAAATGACAAAGTAATTAGGTATGACCTAATGACATAAAATGTTGGAGAGTATATGGGCTTGTCTCTTTGATAATGTATATACCATTATCATAATAATTATGTAATTATCTTAATGAAGATATAATTATCTCATAAATACATTAACTTGATTATCTCATAATCAAAAAATTCTAGAAAATATTATATTAAACTTATTTAATATAGTTTTCATTTGTGACAAATTATATTATTAATCACATTAATAATATATAATTATTTATGTGAGTATATAATTAGACAATCCAATTATATTTGATTTGTTACAGTAAATCGAGTTAGCACGGGGACCAAATGGACCTACAATTCTGAGCTCTAATAATCCTAAAATATTAATCAAATTTTTTAATTAAATATTCTGAATTATTAACTTCGCGTTATTCCACTAAAAATACGAAGTTGCACTCTCGTTTCCATAGATGGAAAATATTAGCCGAACAACTTCGGTGTCCAACGATATAGTCATTGCATATGGATTGGCCCTTCACGAGTATCTCATAATTAGAGTCAGGTCAAAAAGTCCATTATAATCCTTGAATTATTTTATACCTTAAGAACCATTGATTCTCTAATAAATAATTTATTGATAACTATTATGAATATTAATCTTTCTATTAGCAATATAAATACTTGAGCGTTCTAATGGTTCAAGTACTGAATCAACCCTTACGAAAGATACTCTCATACTTCTTTGTAATAAGAAAAAATTTCATATCTATGTAAAACATTCCAAGCTACAAACCAAAGCATGTCCCAAAAATACGTAGCTATTTGCCGGGACTGCTTCACCAACCTCACCTTAGTAAATCAAAGAACATAGTATGCCATGCAGGAGTTCGTAGTACACTCAGGATTAAGATCAATCCATATATGACCATCTAGTAGATTGAAATGAATTTTTTTATTTAACATATATTATAAGATATTCATTTCTATCTGGGTCCAGTCCTATATGATCACATCATACAATGTGTCTTCATTCTCATGTCAACACATGAACGAACCCAAATCAAGGTCGTCATACAAGTATAGAATGGACCGCGGCTATGGATAAACCACAAATAAATTACCCATTTTGCTTGCTCTCTATGAACTATTTTAGATTACTAACTTCATAATTAAATCCTATTGTGTATGACACTCATAAACTAAGTCTGAAAGCACATGAGTAATCAAGGGTAAACAAGACAATTTATAATATGCGATTTAAATCAAACATTTTTTATAAATGAATAATACATCTTTTATTTCAATAAACAATTTCGTTTACAATACATGAAGCTTTAGGGCATACATCCCAACAATCTCCCACTTGGACTAGATCAAATGAGACATGTCAAGTAATCCTAAACCCTTTAGGTGACCTTCAAAAAATTTAGCCGACAAGGTCTTTGTAAATGGATCAGCCAAGTTTTCAGTGGAAGCAATCTTCATGACAGAAAAGTCTTCTCTCTACACTATCTCTCTTATGAGATGATATTTTCTCTCTATATGTTTTCCCATCTTGTGGCGTCTTGGTTCCTTAGAATTCGCCACTGCACCACTATTATCGCAATAAAGTGTGAGTGGTTTATCTATACTGGAACAACTTCCAGATCTCCCAAGAACATTCGGAGCCAGACAGCTTCCTTAGCTACTTCGCAAGCTGCTACATACTCAGCCTCCATGGTGGAGTCAGAAATACAAGATTCCTTTATGCTCCTCTATAAAATGGCCCCACAACTTAGGGTGAACACTGATCCAGATGTTGATTTACTAGAATCGACATCCGTCTAAAAATCAGAGTCAGTATATCCCTTGAGGATCATATCCTCCCCATAACATACAAGCATATAATTTCTCGTTCTCTTAATATACTTGAGAATATGTTTCACAACCACCCAATGATCCAATCCTGGGTTAGACTAAAACCTACTAACTACTCCTACTACAAAACAGATGTTTGGTCTCGTGCATAACATAGCGTACTTGAGATTACCAACTGTTGAGGCATATAGGATATGTCTCATTTCCTTAACTCCTTGAGGTGTCTTAGGAGATTGTTCCATTGATAAATGAATTCCATGTCGATAAGGCAAATTACCTTTCTTGGAATTTTATAATCGCACAAGAATCTTGTCGAATATATGATGCCTAAGACATAGCTAACAGTCGTCTCTTACGATCTCGAATAATCTGGATCCCAAGTACATAATTGGCCTCTCTCAAATCTTTCATTTGGAATTGATTAGCTAGCCAGATTTTCACTTTCGATAATATCTTTACATCATTACCAATGAGTAAAATATCATCGACGTATAAAACGAGAAAACCCACCTTACCATCAATGATGCACTTGTAAACACAAGGCTCATCGACGTTCTACTCAAAATTATAAGACTTGATCGTGGTATCAAATCTTATGTTCCAAGATCGAGATGTTTTCTTAAGTCCATAAATGGACCTTTACAACTTGCAAACCTTTTTTTCTTGACCTTGGGTTATGAACCCTTCTGGTTATACCATATAGATACTATCATCAAGATTGCCATTCAAGAATTCAGTCTTGATGTCCATCTTTCAAATCTCATAGTCATAATATGCTGAAATGGATAGAAGAATACGAATGGATTTTAGCATGGCTACTGGCGAGAAAGTCTCCTCATAGTCGACTCCCTCTTACTGAGTATAACCCTTGGACACTAGCCTAGTCTTGAAGGTCTATACCTTCCCATCTACTCCTTTTTTCTATTGTAGATCCACTTACAACTTATGGGTTTTACTCCATCAGGTTGGTCTACAAGTTCCCACACTGTGTTGGAGTACAAGATTCCATCTCAAGGTTCATGGCTTTGAGCCATTCCTCTTTATCAGAATCATACATTGCACTACGATAGGTCAATGGATCATCTATACCATCATTGGATGTGACAACTTGTGCCCCTTTATCTCCTAAATAGCGATCAAATTGTCGTGCAACCCTCTCACTACGTCTAGGTGGTATATTATTCTAATAAACTTGCATCCGGCACTCAGAAGTTGAAGGTGTTATGTTTCTGTCAACCGTTGTTGAAGATACGTACTGGTTGAACCAGCAAGTAACTCCTTAATTAAAATTTTACTTTGAGATTTGAACTCTCTCATATAGTCCTCCTAATGAAACATAGCATTTGTCGACATAAACATTTTGTTATCTTCCGGACTATAAAAGAACCCACCCTTAGTCTCCTTAGGATAGCCTACAAATAGGCACACCTGAGAACATGGCTCCAACTTTGTAGTATTGTTCTTCAACACATGTGCTGGACATCCCCCTATGCGGAAATGTCGCAAATTAGCTTTACGATCATATCACAACTCTAAGAGAGTCTTAAGAAAATACTTAGATAGAACTACATTAAGGATATACATTCTTGTTTGCAATGCATACCCCCAGAATGAAATAAGTAGTGTACTATAAGTAAACATTGATCTCATCATGTCAGTAGGGTCCGATTTCTTCTCTCTACAACACCATTTTGTTGTGGTGTTCCAGGTGCTGTGATCTGGGATACTATTTCATGCTCAACTAAGAATTCCTCGAAATCTCTGTCAATGTATTCTCCTCCATGATCCGATTGTAGAATTTTGATAGTTTTACATAATTGATTCTGAACCTCAGCACGATACTCTTTGAACTTTTCAAAAGTATCTTACTTATGTTGCATTAGGTAAACATGCCCATAACTAGAATAATCGTCAATAAATATCACGAAGTATTCATAACCACCTCAGGCTTTTACATTCATCGATCCGTAAATATTCGAATGTATTAGCTTGAGTGGTTGATTGGATCTTATACCTTTTCCTGTAAAAAATCTCTTGGTCATTTGGCCTTCTAGACATGATTCATAGACTGGTAAAGTTCAAAGTTTTAACTGGTTTAAAACTCCGTTCTTTATCAATCTATCTATCTGATCAAGGTTAATATGTCAAATTCTAAGATGCCATAGATATGTGTCATCATAAGAAATCTTTTACTGTTTCGTTTTAGATTTTTCAACCTTAAACAGTTCAGTATTGAGAAGTGAATTATGTGTTAACGGCCTTAACACATATAAATTATTTTCGGAGTTTCATGTGCATATAGTTAATCCATTTCTACCAATAATAACCAATTTATTATTAAAAGAAATAGAAAATTCATTTTCCATAAGTTTAGAAACTGAAATCAAATTCCTGCGAAAACCAAGAATAAATAACACATTGTTCATACATAAATAATAATTATTAAGTTTAAATTGGAAACTCCCACTGCTCTTGCTGAAACAACATCCACTGTCTCGACCTTCATGATATAGTCACCTTCAGCAAGGTTCTTCTGTGAATCAAGTAGCCGCAGAGAAGAAAAAACATGATTAGTGGCTCCAGAATCAACAATCCATTCGGATTTATCATCTTCCACTAATAGAGATTCGATAACAAGTAAATCATATTTACCTGTAGCCTTTTTCTCTTGTAGCTCGGTAAGGTATTTAGGACAATTCCTTTTCCAATGCCCATACTTTTGCAATTGAAATATTTTCCTTCAGGCTTGTCACCTTTAAAATCTTTCTTGTTCTTCTTTTTCACAGGCTTTGCCTTAGCCTTCCTAGTGCCTTTCTTCTTGTTCTTTGCAGATCTAGAAGATTCAGTAATATTTGCGTCTGCACAGGGTTTACGAGGATTCACAAGTTTGGGTGAGCTCATTTAGTAGTTGGGTCAGAGTAAAAGACAAATTGTTCATAACATACTTGCTTTAAAACTGTAGGAAACTCTTCGGAAAAGTTTTCGTGATCATGGTCACCTGGCTATGCTCGTCAATATGAGCTCCATGAGTTTCGACCGTATTGAGAAAAGTCATCATCTTTAAGACATGCTATGGGACTGATGTCCCTTCCTTCATCCTAGCGATCATCAATGATACCATAGCCTCATGACGTTCCTGCTCTGAAGGTTTCCCAAACATGTCTTGTAACAATTGCATCAGTAAAGATGTTGTAGTCATTGGCTCATGCATTGCAGCAAGAACCTCATAAATCACTGCTGGGAAGTAGCAACAGGCTTTCTCATCGACCACAACCCATTTTTGATAGACATCGCGTACATTTTTGCTAGTATTTATGGCTGGCTCAGGAGGACATTCCTCCGTCAGGAAAAACTTTAGGTCTTCACAGACCAATATGACATTCATGTTACTTTTCCATTTTACATAATTTTCTCTGCTTAATTTTTCATTTGAGAGAATTGTAATAATTGGAGAAATCATGGTTGAAATAAAATAAATAAACATGCATTCAATATCGATTCATCGCATATTAAAATCATCAATCACTTAGGCATAAAATTAAACATGATGCATGATCCATGTATAATGAATTAGAGACCTAAGAGAATTACTATGCCACATAAATCTATCATCCCACAAATAAGTACGGCTGTAGGGTAGGTCAATTATTCCCATGATAGATTGAAATAAACTCAATTGATTAATATATGTGGAAATAACTCTTATTCCTATATTAACCAACTACTGTTTTATTTGATTAAGGGATTTTGATTAACCTTTTAATCATTCCTTACTTAGTGTAACCCGTTGTTTCAGAACCCTTAAACTGAACTAGTGAAGTGTCATCGTAGGGTAGGTCAAATCACCAAATACATGTAGAGTTCTTATCCTCTCAAAATCCAAACTTGATATTGACCCCAAATGGACACCATCCGTAGGGGGACAAAAACAAGCCCTCTCAAGGCACATTTTGAAACTCACATTTTCGGACTAACAACGGAAATCGCGGGATATATTGTGGTATATCTCTCTCCCACTCACTATTTTGATTTTTAAGGTTTCTATTACATTAGTATCCAATATATTTAGATTATGCGCGGCTAAAACATAACCTAATTAATACTAGTGGGTTATTAGTGATCTAACCAATTTTAACTCTAAAATTTTTATTCATTAATTTCGATTATTCTCAACTAACATTTTACTTAATTAAACTAATTTAATTAAGTTTACTTTAGTGACGTAATTAATTTTAACTCTTAAAATATTAGTTCACTAATAGGTTTAAATTTTAGAATTCAATGAATGAACCAATTTTAATTTACTATTTAATTGATTTAAGCACGTTATAAATTCCAATGGTACGTGGAATTGTATCTCAAGTGCAGACCACATTACCATCCATTCAGAATCTGCTGTGGAATTTACGTACGGGTTTCTATCTGATATACCAAGGGAAAAGATAATCCATTTATTAGGCCCATAAGTTTTAAACTTTGAATTTCTAATTTTTAAACCATTAAACCAATTAATCTCATTAATTTGTTTCCATGCACATCATATTCCAATTTAACTATTAAATTATATAAAATAACATTTTATGACTAGAATATCATGCATCTAAACATGTTATGGCATGTGAAAATACAATAGTAGGCATCCTAAGCTATATGGCATGTTATTAAACATTTTAAAAAACATTAACATATAACCATCTGGGCGTCGCGACGTCGATATTCACATCGTGACACTCTGTATTGTAAAGCTGAGGCAGTAGCTTAATTCATCTCGGTGGTGCGACATAAGCTGTTCACATCGCAACGCCGCCTGTTTTCCAAGTCTGGAATGAGAAATTAAAACATCAAAATTGCATTGACCGGACTCTTATTTTTCTATACCAATCTAATTAGTACAAATATAATCTAAGGCATCCCTTGGTCTTCAAATATTTCTCCATGATGTGGTGTTGAGTTCTTTGCGGAATCGGCTCTCCAAGTTACATAGAATTACAACTTGAACTTATAATATAGGAAATTAACTTGCAAAACTTGGAAATTATTTTTTACAAGCATGTTAATATGTATTTGATATATATTACTTGCTACCAAATGTATTTATGTATGATATATTTGTTTCTAAATATTTAGTGTTGATGATTTATGTTGGGGTTTTGGGCAAAGGACGCAGCAGAAGCGCGGTTCAGGCGAAATCGTAATTTTAAAACTTTAAAATTACCGAATAAAATTCAATATCCAATATGAATAATTTATTCATATTTCACCTAAACATGTTTATTCGATATCAAATAATGACATAAGAAACTAAGAAACGTCGCGAAACTATTACGAAAATGTTTTTCCGCAAAATGGCTTAAAACACATTTTTGACCGAATCGACTACCCAACACTTATTGGGACTGTCCAGGTCAGCCCCAAAAGTGTTAGGGCAGTTCATGGGCTGCCCGAACAGTGACAAGTTCACTGTTTGGACAGCCGTCACCCGGTTGGTTCAAAAGTCACCCGGTAACCCCGTTTTCGCTTATTTCAACTCCGAAACAATTTCCGGAAATTGTTCCAATACCCAAAACACATCCAATACATTCATAAGTAATTATTTTCATCACCATATGATCAATATTTCCATATCTGATCCAGAAGATATAATATCAATTTTTTCATGCTTTAAATCCAATTTTTCAAGATTAATCCAATTAATCAAGCCACCAATCAAAGTCACCACACATGAACCACCCAAGAAAAATTGTAGGCATTACAAGAGTGGTCATAACACTCTAGAATAGAAACATATCATCAAATGAATAAATCGGATACATATTACAATAATAGCATCCAAAACACTTCACATATGCATCATCACTTCCATATCCATCCACCAAAACCAAAAGCCTCAATTTTAACAAAAAAATGAACCTTAGAACTATTCTAACAATCCAAGAAAATAAGAAACAAATTTCCAAGCTTAGGGTTGTAGAAGATTAACTTTAATCTTTTGATTTCCTAAACTTTTTCTTGAATTTTCCTTCATTTTCTTCATGATTTGATCAAACAAATCTTAGGGCTATATTTAGAGCATGTTTCAGCCATGGTGATAGAATGAGGAAGAAAACAAAATTTCTAGATTAAAAAGGAGAGTGACCGACTTTGGAGGGGCTTTTTGATCATTTTCCATATTTAATCCAATTAAATAAATCAAACTTTGAGTTAACAAATCATATTTGCACACCTAAGTTTAATTAAATCATGCCATGTGTTCCAATAATAATTAAACATATTTCATAACATTTATGAAATATGAATATTATTTAATTATTCAATTATTTAACAATTAAATATCTAAATAATTAATTAATATTATTATTATTATATATGTATTTTTATTTACATTAAATAACAAATACATATATTTATGGCATGTGTCAAAATCTCATTTGACACTTAATTAATGTGTATCTAATCAAATTATGTATCAAATACAAATACACAATAATTACGATTGACCAAAATCCTCTAACGCATGTGTTATCGTTTAACCGATTAAACAATTCGAATTAACTCATTTAATCTGATGAAGTATTATGAATAATCTGTATTATTCATAACGCGTTGCCCAAGTGCTCAACGAGTACACTTCATATTGTGGGACTCTCTAAGTTTAGGTTTATCCGTCACAAAATCCAATTTCGTGTCCATAATTCACCCAATCATGAATTATGACGACCATAGATAATCTCGCTAAACTATGCAAGTCGAGGTCATTACATACGTATAATCCATCTGTCACAGGCTATCCATATTATACCTGGGATATAGAAAAGAACGTCAAATTCGTTCGGTATAATATAATCGACTTTGTCAATTTACGATCTCTAAATAACACTTGGAACTGATTTCCGAAGTTATACCACGGCCATGGATTTACTAGATCGCAAACACGTGTAGGATGTCTATGCCCTGTACACAGGACTGACGGATCCTCTCTTGATACGTACTGGATATCATGAGCACCAGTCCACACCCAACGAACAGGCGGAGGTCTGATTATAAATAGATCGGTGACGTGACTGCCATCAAAATATGGAGGATAACTCATATATCCCACTGTGGTATCTCAAATCGAATGACCACTATGCTCGCTCAACTCGAGAATATTCCTATTGACGTTGGTGTACCATCTATTAGGAAATCTTTTGTGAGTCGTTCAGTGTTTATCAAATAAACACCTACATGTCTATACGAGTCTCCCGAGACTCATGATTCATTGGGATAAACCATCGGACCAAGTTATGATATACGACATGTACTGGTCTCAATGGATTTTACTAACCAACCCGTGTTAGTAAATCTTGACCAGGAACTTTATTTAAGGGCATACAACTTATAGTCACGCTTCCCAATGTCAATTACAAACTATGTTGTAACTGCGCACTTGATGAGTGGTATTTATATCACTATTTCCCACTCATTTATCCTAATATTTTGTATAGTTTCTTGAGTCTTGTGAATATTTTGATGTGCTTTGTGTTATTTTGTAGATAAATAAAGTTTCAGGACATTCTGGAGGTGATTTGGGGCAAAACAGTGAAAATTGGACAAAAAGGGAAAAATCGTCATTTCAGCATCGCGACTCTGAAGCCTTGGCGTCGCGACGCCCAGGATGCGCCGAATGTGCTAACATGCGCCGTCTGCCACGTGTCAAAATCTGATAGGTTGGACTTGCTAACGTGCGCCGCCCTTGCTAACATGCGCCGCATGCCACGTGTCATCACCTCATTGGACCACCCAAACCGCGTGCCACGTGTCGCCTCTCTCTTGGACCGAATAATCAACGAATCAGAGCATGCCATGTGTCACCATTCTATTAGACCGAATTTACACCCAATCACAAGATTACACGTGGCACGATTTCATTGGACCGCATCGCCAGCTAACCAGAGCGTGACACATGTCACCAATTATTGTGCCGACAGCCGCGTGGTCAACGTACGCGTGGACTCCAGAAACTGTTTCTAGCGTCGCGACGCTAGTGCATTTTCAGCGTCGCGACGCTGGACCAAAATATGCCTATAAAAGGAGGCCGCCATTTCAGTTTTAGGGGAACCATTCTCTCTCATTTCTTTGATGTAAATCGGGAGTTTCTCTCTCTAAGTTCTTTTAATTTAAGTTTTGTAATTAATTTTTAATTACATTCTGTAATAGTAATTACTTTTTATAATAGTAATAGTAATTTATCTTGTTTTTACTGTTTCAGTTTTACTATTCATCCATGATGAGGTAACTTCTCCTTGCTAAGGTGAAAGGTAATTCTTTTACTGTTACTATTTAGATTAATCTCCCTTAAATATAATATATTTATTATTTAAAAATTTGACTTAATAAGGATACCGCCATATTGGTCGGTTGGCTATTAAATTTAAATTGGTTTAAACCTGACTAATCCAGGATACCGCCTATATGGCTGGTTGATAATTAAATTTTCTTACCGCCTATATGGCAGGTTCATGGACAAATCATACCGCCTTTATGGCTGGTCGGACTTAATTTGAATTAATCAGGTTACCGCCTATATGGCTGGTTGGTAATATTATCACAAGTTTATATATTATTTTATGGGAGATATTTAAAATAGTAAATAGTAAAAGTAATTCCTTTTACCTTAGCATTTTATTTTATTGTTATTTACTTTTCAGTATTTACTTTACCGCATTTACTATTTCGCATTTTTACTTTATGGCTTTTACTTTTAAGTTTTTACTAGCCCTAGCTATGTGTCATAACTAAGTTAGTTATCTAGGGTTGTGATGAATTTCAATATCACTGGTTTATAAGGGTTAGATTATAGTTTGGGTAATATAAAGATTTATTTATTGAGTCTTAATCTTAATGCTTTTTATTAACTGGCCATTAATAAAATTGATTAGGTAAACTTAAAATGAACTAGACATGGGGATTTTAAGTTTAAGATCTTAGACTCAATAACCCACGATCTTCCTTGAGGATAGATAACCCTTTAATAGATTTCCTTACAGGATAGACATATACCTGTCGGGCGGGGGTAGCCATAATTGGAACTTAAACTTAATGAATCCAGATAATTTGGTTGACATAGACATATGGTTCAATTGGATTAAACTGGGTATTTGTGTCTAACCATCGACAGAGGTATTCACGTAATTTAGAGTTCCAGGTTAATAAATCAATATATTACCCAGCTATAGGATAACCACTTCATCTTTAAATAATATTGAAAAGATTCACAACCCTAGATAGTTTTTAATATTGAATTTTCTTAAAACTTACTTTCGAACAATTTTATTTGCTTGTCTTTAAATTTAGAATCGTCGCCATTTCAAATCAATCAAACAACCTGTTAGATACTAGTAATCATTTGACCTCATAAAATTAATAGTTTAGGTATTAAGTCCTCGTGGGATCGATACTTTTTATACTACTTGAACGATACGTACGCTTGCGTTATACGTGTGTGTTTACGCGGGTCAGCACTATGTTGTAAATCCTAGGGTATTTTTCTAATATACATGTATCACTAAACCGGATTTAGTTTCAATCTAATCTTAATTAGATATCTAATCGCAATTAGATCGAATATGTGTATAAAATACAAGAGGTGCTACCATTAAATAAGTAATATTATGGAAAAAGGAATCATTCGTATTCATGAATCGGACATAAATACAATCTGGATTGGCACTCCGAGCACCAACCCTAACAATTTATTGTAACTTTGATGGATTCTTTAGATTAGCATGTGTAATTTTTGTTCTAATTAAAGTAATTAGTTTCAAGAATTAAAATTTCCATTCTAAAGTGTTGTAACGATTCTTATGATGCCTAAAATAGTTATTAAAATTTCATATGTGGGGATTTTAAAATGGTGTAGATTAATTTGGTGATAAATTTGATTTTTTAATGAAAAATAGATTGATTTAATTTCTGGATTAGATCTAGAAAATAAAATATTTTTTGAATAAAATATGATGTTTGGATGTGTATTAGGTGCTAAAATATTTTCCGAAAATGCTATGAGGTGAAAATTCGCGAAAACAGTGAAATTACGCAAAAAGGAGATTACCGCACGTGGGCTATCTAAGTAGTGAATTGTTCACTCTTAGGATAGTTCAGGGGCTGATCGGTACTGCCCAAGTGACTAGGTCAGCCCGGCTTGATTATTAGTTGATCGGTTTGACCGGTTACCCAATTTACGTAGTAATTTTCTAGAAAATACTTTCTTAAAACTTTTGCCATATTTAATGATTTGTTATGTTGTTACTTATTAACAAATAATATGTTTAGATGAAATATAAACTAATTAGAGGTATAAGATACTGACTAATTCGTTTCGGAAATTTAAAAATATTTAAAAATCATTTTCAAATACGGAGCCCATGTTCTTCAATTTATCACTATGCTTCAATGGAATTTACAATTAAAGAATTTGTAACCGTCAAGAATTGAAAAAACCTATTGGAATTAGTTGTCCAAATAAAGAATTTTCCTCTTTGATACCCTTGCTAAGAAGAAAGCTTGAAGCCTTCTCACTTCTAATTCCTTCAGCGCAGTATATTGCAACCACTTTGGCATAATCCTTTGTGGAAAATCCATTTCTTTCACTACAAGAAAATGAACTTTTAGCGTCCAAAACTTTAGCGTCGAATTTAATTACAACGCTAATAATCACTTTTAGCGTCGAAACTAATATTCGACGCCAAATGTCAAGATTTTAGCGACGAGAATCATATTCGACGCAAAATTATCTACTTTTAGCGTCGAATATGATTTTCAATGCTAAAAGTGCAACTTTTAACGTCGAACAATTTTCGACGCTAAAGGTTTTCAACTATTCCCATAATCTTTGGCGTCGACATAAATTACGACCCTAGATTTTATACTTTTAGCGTCGAAAAACATATGACGCCAAAAAGTTGACATTTAGCGTCAACTAAGTTGCGTCGCTAAAGGTTTATGACGATGCCACCGACAATCCATTAATCGTTAGTGTCCAAATTTAATTTCGACGCTAAAAATTGAACATTTAGCGTCGAAATGAGGGATTCGACGCTAAAAATAGATTAAAATGCATAATGCCACCAACCCTTCTCCCCCTCTACTTTTTCTCTCATCCTTTCCAATATGAGACTCTCTCATCTGCAACCTCACAACTCTCCTACAAATTTTAAATAAAATTGTAATTAATTTTCCATAAGATAAATCTTCTTTCATATATATTTATTATTTTTCTTTATATTTGCAAAGAATAATTATATATCTCACTTAAGTATTTCAGTTTAATTTTTGTAAAAAATTATGGTTTTCATTTTTTTATGATTATGTTTATTATATATTTTGTGTTAGTGGTTTATGATTCATGTATGTAGATTAGTTAATTAACTAAATATATTTTATTCTGTAAACTAATTAATTAATCAACTAAATATATATGTATATGCTTAAATAAATAATTAATGATTTGGTAATGTCTATGAGTGTAATATAATGTTTAATAATTATATTTTTATATTTAGGTATTTGGCTGAAATGGATAGAAATTGGATGAGCTCGGTGGATAGATTGAGTGTTGAATACCGTAAGGGAGTGTATGAGTTCATGGAATCGGCAAAGTAACATATTGATGCAGAAGGTCATGTTCGTTGTCCATGTACAAATTGTTTGAATAGGAAAAGGAAACTGTTAGATGAAGTTCATAATCATTTATACATGCCAGGAATATCACCAACTTACCGTACGTGGATTTATCATGGTGAGCAGTATAATTCTCAATCACGGTTTATTGATTCCGGTGAAGGGAGCAATAGTTACAATCAACTTGTAAATGATGAGATAACCGATGATTTGCATGACTTACAAGGTCCATAACTTGGTCATAGTGTTAGTGGTGACATACCAGTGTTAAGTGGAAATGATCAAAATTTATTTAGTGAACTACTTGACGAGGCAAAAAAATTCCATTTGAAGGTGCTGGAATGTCGATATTGAATTTTGTTGTGGAATTATTACACATTAAAGTGATCAACAGAATAACCAACAAAAGTATTGATATGATGCTAGAGTTACTGGGGCAAATATTACCGGTTGGAAGCGAATTACCTAAGTCGTATTACGAGGCAAAGAAAATATTGCGTGATCTAGGAATGGGGTATGAATCCATTCATGCTTGTAAGTATGACTGTGTATTATTTCATGTCGAGTATGAATCACTTGAATATTGTCTGATATGTGGTGGAAGTTGGTACACAGTCTGTGGTATGGGGAAGAAAGTGCCTCAAAAGATATTGCGATATTTCCCATTAACGCCTAGGCTGCAGAGGTTGTTCATGCAGCGACTGACATGATGTGGAATCATGAAAAGAGGATCGGTGCAGAGGGCATACTTAGACATCCTGCGGATGGAACCGAACGGAAGGAATTTGATGACATGTACCCCTGTTTCGCTGAGGACCCCCGTAATGTCAGGTTAGGTCTTGCCTCTGATGGTTTTAACCCATTTGGGAATATATACAACTCTTACAACATGTGGTCCGTTATTGTTATTCCATATAACTTACCTTCATGGAAATGTATGAAGGATCGTTCATGTTTATGTCATTGCTTATCCCTGGTCCACGTTCCTCTGGAAAAGATATGAATATTTACTTGAGACCATTGATTGAGAAGTTACAAACATTATGGAATGTGGGTGTGCATACCTATGATGCAGCTTCCGAGCAGTATTTTCAGATGCATGTCGCATTATTATAGACCATTAATGATTTTCCAGCTTATGGTTCATTATCTGGATAGAGCACTAAGGGATACATGACATGTCCAATTTGTGCGGGTCAAAGACCTTCACAACGATTACAGAATAAGATAGGATACACAGGGCACAGAAGATTTCTTGAGTTAAGTCATCCTTGGTGGAGGAGTAAATTATTCAACAGTCAACAATAACCTCAGCTATGCCTAGTCCATTGTCTGGATTCGACATTCTTTGCCAACATCAACATCTCGGAGACAACACACCAGGGAAACATCTTAATAATAGAGATAAAAATCGAAAACGTCAACCTGAAGAGTTGAATTGGACAGGAAAGAGTATTTTCTTTGAGTTAGAATATTGGGGGACTCTGAGTTTGCGACATAATTTGGATGTAATGCATATAGAAAAAAACATATGCGAGAGTTTAGTCGGAACACTCTTCAATATTCCGGGTAAGACAAAAGATACTGTAAATGCTAGATTGGACCTACAAGATCTTAGAATTCGCAGTGAATTGCATTTACAGGTCATGTTGGGGTTGGTGCTCAGAGCGCCAATCCGGACCGTATCTATGTCTGATTCATGAATACGAACATCCCATTTTCCATAATATTACTTATTTATGGTTGCACATATTGTTTTTATATACGTATTCAATCTGATTACGATTAGATTGAAACTAAAAGTTGTTTAGTGATATGTATATATTAGACAAAGGCCCGATAATGTATAATGCATTACACGGTTACAAAGGTAGTTTGTAATTGGCATTGGGAAATGTCACTGCTAAATGTATATTATCAAATATAGTTACTGGTCAAGATTCACTAACACGGGTCGGTTAGTCAAATCTGTTGAGACCAGTACATGTCGTATATCGAGACTTGGTCCGATGGTTTATCCCAATGAACTATGAGTCTATGGAGACTCGTATAGACGTGTAGGTGTTTATAGTGGATAAACACTTAACGACTCACCGAATATTCTTAATGGATGGTACACCAACGTCAATAAGAATCTTCTCGGGTTGAGTAGCATAATAGTCCTTCGACTTGAGATACCACTGTGGATGTATAAGACATCCTCCACACTTAGATGGCAGTCAGGTCACCGATCTATTTAGATCAGACTTCCGCCTGTTCGTTGGGTGTTGACCGATCCTCAAGATATCCTGTGTGTGTCAAGATAGGATCCTTCAGTTCTGTGTACAGAGCATAGGTAGTCTATATGTGATTAGCAATCAGTTAAATCTAAGGCCATAGTATACTTCGGAAGTGAGTTCCGAATGTTATTTATAGATTGCTAATAGAAACGTCGACGGGATAATACCTATAGATATTTGACGTTTACATCTATATCTCTGGGATTATCTGGATAACTATGACGGAGGGATTATACGTATGCAATGACCTCGACCTGTATGATTCAGCTAGTTTATCTGTTGTCGTCATAATTTACGGGTGGGTAAATTATGGACACGAAATTAGATTTTGTGACGGATATATCTGAATCTAAAGAGTCTCACTAATGAAATATACTCGTAGAGCACTAGGGCAACATTTATGAATAATACTGATTATTTATAAGTCGTTTAAAGGTTAAACGAAAAATACATGTGAATGAACCTAATAGTCATTTCTTAATTATTGTGTATTTGTACTTAAGGATAGATTTTGTTAAATACACATTAATTAAATGTCAAATTGTGATATTTGACATATATCATAAATATATATGTATTTGGATATTTAAAGTAAATATTATACATATATTAAAATATTTGTATTTAAATAATTATTTAATTATTTAATTGTTAAATAATTAAATTAATTAAAAATATAAATATCCTAAGTTTGTGATATTTTTGGAAATGCTTTAGTTGCCATTGTTGACTTGTTTGGAATCATTAAAGTGTAATGATAAAAAGCAAATGCAAGTTGATTAAAGCTTTAAATGAAACAAAGTAAAAATATCTAGATATTTTTATTTATTTTACTTCCAATTTCGGCCAAGGGCTATTTTTGTGAAGTATATATTGTTTTGTTTCATTTTTAAGGTTTAACAAGTTCATTAGATACCAAATAAAACATAAAAGAAGATGAGAGAAAATCTTGAAGACCTAAAGAAGAAAGCTTGAAAAAATCATATTTTTGTATGTATTTCTTCAAAGTCTTCAACATGAAATATGTTTCTAACATGCTTAGCTTCATTTTGTGATGCTTTGATGTTATCTCTGCTCTTATAGTTTTTGTTTTTATGGTTGTGATCTTGAATGAATGATTGATGCATGTAAGTGAGCTTGAAATGGTTTCAAAGCTTCACTTTTGATTTTTAGAAAATCAAGTTGTCATTCTAGAGTTGGTAAGCCACTACTTGGTGACCTAGAATTGTTCTAGAGTTTTTTCAAAGTGGTGAGGCTAGATTGGTGAAGTATTGAATGGATTAAAGTGTTGGATTTTAAAGATTTGGTAAAATTGCTCAATTTGATGAAATTGAAAAATTAGGGTTCATAACCCTCTCCAAATTTGGGGATTTTCATAAATGTGATGTATTAAGGTATGAATATGATTCATGTAAAATTTTAGGTTAATTGGATTTGATCTTGGCATGTTTTGAACAAAAGGGACCAAATTGCAATTAATTGGAAATTTTGGGGTGCTCACACCAATTGCTTAAAAATTGGGGATTTGTGTGAAATATGATTTTGATGCATTAGATGTGTTGAAAAATATTTTAGAAATGATTTAGAATCATCCAAAATTATATTTGATAATTTTTGGGCTAAAATAATCAATTTACAAAGTTTTGGGGTAATTCGGTAATTACCAAGAAATTTGATTTCTTGTGTAATTTTTCAGAATTTGATAATTGGATAATTAAATAAATAAGTTTATTTAATTGATCTGAGAAAAAGTTTTGAAATCGGAAAATTTTGATTTTCCGCGATTCCGCTGCGTTACCGATATTCCCCCTTAAAACCCCAACAAAATGGTATCAGAGCGAGTCTGATTCTGGACACCTCGATATGATTAGCCCTTTAAAATCTAATGTTTGTTATTTTCTTTACTTGATACATGCATGCTTTCTTTTAATTTGATTATATTTAAAGTGTATGACACTTTATGGAATATCCCCGCTTAATAAGGTTTTAAAGTAACTGGTATTTGGAATACTTATTTCTTGGTCCGTCTTGTCAATACGGTTTATGAATATTTTTCCATGACTGCATCTGAGACCGTGCATCTGCTGTGAGGGTGTAGCTGATGGAGATTTATTTATGCCGGATGTATATTAGATACTAGATAAATTCAAGCGAAAGCGGAATCCTGAACGTGCCCTAGCTGTCAGGGTTACGCAAGTAACTTGAGTTTATCATTGACGAGTTTAACCTTGGTACGTCTCCTTATGGGCCTGCCTTAGCATCGACAATGAGAAACGACCAGGACCGGAAACCCAGGAGTCATTAGTGAGTGATTGACAATGAGTTGTCTACCTGTGAATATACGTAGGCGAGACCGTGCCTCTGCTGTGAGTCGAAATATATTCATGGGGTGCTCTTCCCATTATGGAATTCGATTTAATTATTGAATTCTCATTTTTTCGTTGGGGATTACGGTATTACGTAAAATAGTAGGAGGCACTGCTAAGTTTAAAAATTCCTTGACTTAAGCAGTGTGTATTATTATGGAAATAGCCGCTTGTTTGTTTTCCTTAATCTATATTAGATAGAATTAAACTCTTAATTCACTACACACATATTTTGATATTTTTATCTGACTTGACTCTTTGTTGCAGTTATTCTAGAATAGGTTCTAGATACTACTAGACTATGATATTATTAGATTGGTCTAAACCATCGAGAACTGTTGTTCCGGTTTTCTTCAAAAATCAATATGAGTAATGACTTAGTTTCTAAGTCATGATAGATAATCTAGATAGATATCCCTTTTAGGATATAATACTTTAGAGAGAATAGTTTCTTATGTAGTAAGAATTTACTTGAATTAGTTCATGTCTCGAGATTCTTGACTGGCATTAAGAAAGCCCCATTGGGTATTTGTTTATCTAAAAATGACGTTTCTTAGCTTTAATTACCTTTAGATGCAATGTGTCTGACACAATTTTCTAATCAGTTATTTGCAATTGTTGTGAATAATTGAATGCAAATAGTAAAGCTAAAGAAATGAGATGTTTATAGTTGTGTATAGAAAATATCGATTTTCACAATACTACAACTATAGGTATTGGATACCAGATCTCTTGTCTAGTTATTTAAAATATTAGTTAATGATTGTTTTGATATTTGATATCGGAACTTGCGACTATTGGATAGTTACTTGTTCCTTATAAACAATTATATATTATTTAAATATAACTAGTAGTGTCATTGACGTAGAGATAAACATTAAGAAAAATTATTCGGTAAAGTAAATAATTTAGAATGGTGCTTTATGAGTTTAATCACTTAAGCATTATATGCTTATTCCGTATGGTAAATGATAGTTTGATACGACATCACACCACATATCCTTATCCATTTTATGAATATTGTATTCGGGAAGATGATTAATATCTTGTTTAACCAATGATTGTCATTGGACCACCAGATTTATTTAACTGATACATTGGATGTATGTAGTTTAATAAATTGTAATTGCTTAAGATAGTTTTCTTTACTTCGTAACTTAGTTTATGAATTGTCATAACTTAGTTACGTGTTTCTGAAAGAACACATATTGAACGTCTTGAAATGATCAAGAACTTTCAATCTGTTTTGGTGAAACGTAGATTGAACATTTTTGACTTGTTCATGAGACACTGGTTTTCGCTCATCCACAATCGAGAATTTGTAGTGAGGGGCACTAGCGATCCTGCAAAACAAAGGTGTAGAGTGAGCAGGAGTATTGACACGGTTTGCCGGGGGCACTCCGACGCTCAAGTCAGTGAAGGGAATGGGGTGCTAAAATCGTAGATAGGAAAACAGAAGTTACCTCGATCCCCGTGGGTTGCCATGAGGGCGGTCGATGGGCTGAAGAGCTATGGAGAGTAATATCAGGCTAGGAGTATGAGAGCTATATGTTCCCTCCCCCTCATTGGAGAGCTAGAAGTTCATTTATAAGTTAGTGAGACTCTTGAATACCTTTAAATGCCGTACGTTTTGTTGGTAACGGTCGCATCATAAAGGAGATTATGAGCAGTCATGAGGATTGAAAATGGTTGAGTACAAATATGTTTATGTATCGAGTGTTACATGAATTATCGTATGGTGGGTCCTTGGATCTGTACCAGTATGGGCCTGCAATCCTTGGGCCGATATTACACCAAATCCGGGCTTCCTAAGAGAGTGAACCTGCGATGCAGCTTGGGCCTGAAGAAATGTCGAAATTGCCCCTAGGTCAAATTTGGCCCAAACAGTTCATATATATTCAATCTAAACTTTATAGAGAACTCTATCCTCAAAATTCATTACATGTCTTTGAACTGTTCAAAGATTTTTGATACGATCAAACGTATGAATTTAAAGCAATTAGTTCTAAGGTTATTCAGTGAATATGATTTCTTACTCAATATAATTCTTCCACGATTCCATCTTGATGGAATTGGTCAGTGGGAGTAATTGAATCTTATATGATTTGATTCATTGATATTGAGTGTTACCGAATTAGTTTTCAATACTCTTGGGGTTATGCTCCAGTAACACTAATCCATCTCTTTAATTAATGTTCCAATATTTTCTACAGTTGCATATATGATATGTATAGGTAGAAAATTCGAATCTTGAAAATTTTAAGATTTGAATATTTCTTTTATATAATGGAAATTACTTACACCTCGGGAGTATAAGTAAAATTTTATCATTTATTCTATTTTATAGAATATAGTATTCTATTTAATAGAATATCTTTTCTACGATCCTAAGTAATAAAATTGTTTTATTACTTGGTGTGTAACATCTGATGTTAATCATTACAGAAAAAGACTTGACTTATTGAAGTCAATTTTGAGAATGATAAACTATAATTGGAACTACGTAATTAATAAGATAAAACAACCCTTATACATCTTCCGTATAAGTCCAATAGGATAACAGAATCATTCACGAGTATTTGATACTTAATGGTTCTGTTGTTTTCTTATTGAAGAAAATTATCCTATAACTTATAATGGAAGCGATATTTGATATCGATTCTGGAAGTTCACCATTAAACCATAGATCTAAGATTGTTCATAGCTTACTAAACGATCAAGTTTTGGACTTGATCAAGCTTTAATTATGAATTAGTTCACGATTTGTGCTAATTGTTTGCGCAACAAAAGCAGTGTGAGCTTATTAAAGGTTTAACCTTTATAGTATGATAGTGAGAAAAGTTATACTCAGCAATCTATTGTAGATTCTGAGGAAACTTGTCTCTAGTCACACTAATTGAACAATTAAAGATATATTGGTTAATGTTGATATTAAACTGTACATTTTAGCTAAAGAATGAAAGTCACTTTTTTTGAATGACTTATTCCGATAAGAGATCAGTTGTGATTTCTTTGTTTGAAGAGTTCATTCTGGAATGGCCCTAGAGTTTGTGTTCTGTTTAGATCGCAGTTTAGTGTGCTAGCTTATAGAGCCTATTGTAGACTCGGATAAGTCCTCCAGAAAATCGTGTTCTCAATTTTTGATATTAGTTAGATTGTCTGATCTTGTCAAAGTATAGAGAATACATATGTGATGGAAGGGTTAGTGGGAGCGTACAAATTACTTTCTAGTGTTATATATCCTAACAACATTATCATTATTATAGTAATAATGAGATGTTTGTAAAGTAAAAGGTTTACCTAAGTCTTCTTTACTTCGTGAAAGCAGTGGGAGCAGTCTCTGTTATATTTGATATAAAGTTTTATATAAGATATAAAACTAAGAGACTTGTGAGATACTCATATTAGTCGTGCATTAGATATGATCTAATAAAGGACATAACTAGGCTATCTGTATGACAGTTAGTATAACTGTTGGACAGTTATTGTGTGTCTTATATAAAGTATTCATCTTTCGTAAATGATGATTCATTTTTTGAAAGAGATATTGATTAGAATGTCTAATCAATCTTATATATCATTTGATGATGACATAATAAATACTTTATAATGTACGATTGTAGATATCGATTTAATCGTAATTGTTACAAGTTATTTTGATATCCTATAGACCATATGATGGATCTTGAAACACGTTCTTTGTGATCTTTGAGATATTAAGAACGAGTTTCTAATTCATGGAGAATTCAGTCTGCAACCATTAGGGTCATATTAGTTTTGAGACTAATTTTGACGTTAGACAGTCTACGTTATAAAGAGTCACAAAAGATGCAGTGGGAGTGTCATGAACGATTCTACTATTTAGTGGAATTAGATGCAACATATGAAGTATTGACTTTTGAAGTTTAATAGTGACCTTATAAATTAGAGGTTTTATATTGGTGTTGTGCTTGCGGTTGTCCGTATAGTATTTTGGATTTGATCCTTGAATACTTGGACAACTCAGTAGCTGTAGCACAATACTGATGTAGTGTCTGATTCATATTAATGTATAATTTAGATTCTAAAAAATATGAAAGATACTGCCTATGGGAAACGATGGATCTTGTTTGACAAACTAAATATGTCATAGCAGACCTGCTTCTTGTTGCCTACCTCTTAAGTGCTAGGTGAGCTTTTGAGAGCCATGAGTATACGATACACATTGAGATGTGTATACGATACACATTGAGATGTGTATATGATACGTCAACCTGAAGAGTTGAATTGGACAGGAAAGAGTATTTTCTTTGAGTTAGAATATTGGGGGACTCTGAGTTTGCGACATAATTTGGATGTAATGCATATACAAAAAAACATATGCGAGAGTATAGTCGGAACACTCTTCAATATTCCGGGTAAGACAAAAGATATTGTAAATGCTAGATTGGACCTACAAGATCTTAGAATTCGCAGTGAATTGCATTTACAGGTCATGTTGGGGTTGGTGCTTAGAGCGCCAATCCGGACTGTATTTTTGTCTGATTCATGAATACGAACATCTCATTTTTCCATAATATTACTTATTTATGGTTGCACTTCTTGTTTTTATATACGTATTCGATCTGATTACGATTAGATTGAAACTAAAAGTTGTTTAGTGATATGTATATATTAGACAAAGGCCCGATAATATATAATGCAGTACACAGTTACAAAGGTAGTTTGTAATTGGCATTGGGAAGTGTCACTGCTAAATGTATATTATCAAATATAGTTTCTGGTCAAGATTCACTAAAACAGGTCGGTTAGTCAAATCCGTTGAGACCAGTACATGTCGTATATCGAGACTTGGTCCGATGGTTTATCCCAATGAACCATGAGTCTGGGGAGACTCGTATAGACGTGTAGGTGTTTATAGTGGATAAATACTGAACGACTCACCGAAGATTCTTAATGGATGGTACACCAACGTCAATAATAATCTTCTCGGATTGAGTAGCATAGTGGTCCTTCGACTTGAGATACGACTGTGGATGTATGAGACATCCTCCACACTTAGATGGTAGTCACGTCACTGATCTATTTAGATCAGACCTCCGTCTGTTCGTTGGGTGTGGACCGATCCTCAGGATATCCTGTGTGTGTCAAGATAGGATCCGTCAGTTCTGTGTACAGAGCATAGGTAGTCCATATATGATTAGCAATCAGTTAAATCTATGGCCATAGTATACTTCGGAAGTGAGTTCCGAATGTTATTTATAGATTGCTAATAGAAACGTCGACGGGATAATACCTATAGAGATTTGATGTTTACATCTATATCTCTGGGATTATCCGGATACCTGTGACGGAGAGATACCTATAGAGATTTGGTGGGCCTCACTTGAATTCTAAATTTAAGTCGGACAATCCAATACACAACTTCGCTCGGGCCCAGGTTCGTTTAATTCCGAATTAAACGAATTTTCCGTTGCGACTTAATTAAATCCAATTTAATTAAATATTAATGCCTAGCAAATTTATTACGGAAGTCGCTGGAGAATTAATTCTAAAATAATTCGTTCGCTTGAATTAAAATCCAATTTTAATTCCGCGTTGAAATCTAATTTCAATTGATATATCTAATATATTATTTTAGCCCAATTAAAATAAATTATATAGTAAAATCTAATTTCACTATTAAATTTACTTTACCGATTAATTCTACATTAATCGTGTTCTCTCTTCTCGAGGAATTTATTCCCAGATAAATTCTCGACGCAAGATTAATTCTTTCTCTTTTAATTAATCCCAGATTAATTATTGCCGTAATTAATCCCAGATTAATTTTCTCTCTCATAATTAATTCCCAGATTAATTATCTGTTCGAGTCAAACATCATCGGTGAATCTTTGGGAGGCGACCCAAGAGATCCATGGATATGTTGGCAATAAATACGGTTATCGGAGTATCCGAATACGTGCGTACCTAGTACCACGTTCTTACCGATTTAAAAGACATGGTTGGCTTCTAGCAAAGCACCGTGCCTACCCAATTCTCCAGAAATATATTCAATATGGAATATACATAATCTTTATCAGACGTAGTATACGTAGTATCGCGAATTACGATCCAGTATCGGATGTCACATGCAAGGTCTGGGGCTGGAATTGTGTCTGCCTCGTATGAAGCATATATCGGATTAACAGCAACTAGTCTCTTTAATCGGATAATCATGACCTTGTCATATTATCCCGATAGCTGCAGTAATTAAGAGAGTACTAGTTCTGTATCCATGTGTGATCATCATCTCCATATTACTGAAGTGATACTTCTATCTTGACATCACACCCAATACACTATGATTCTCAGTATACCAAGAAGAGGCGTACACAGAACCTGTTAAAGCCCCGGACGACTAAAACCAAAGTATACTGATTATCGCAAGTATTAGCGATGCAAGTCTCAGGTTAAGACCAAATACACCTACCCTGATTCGGACTCCCATAGACGCATAGTAATACTACCAATGAGATTCTGATGGGTCTATCCAGAGCGAAGCTACGCGCACAAGTGCAATACTAGTCTATTCTGCATTATCGATGTCCAATCTTGATAATACTACGACTAGGGATATTTTAATGATTAAACCTTAGTGGATTAATACCGTCTCATATCTTATTAATCCGGAACTAATCATATGGACTTTTATCATTTATGTATCTTGGTAATCCATTTACAAATGATAAAAGAGCAATTTCCTTTGTCACATAGTTAATTTGTACAACAACACCATGTTCTGTACAAATAGTGATGCTATGGGTCATAATTGTCCAACAATCTCCCACTTGGCCTATAGCCAATCACTCAAGTTTCCTACATCTGAACTATGTACGGGTCGCTCAAACTTCTGCTGAGAAACTGTTTTTTTCAGCGGATTTGCAATGTTATCATCTGATGCGATTTAATCGATCATCACATCGCCACGATGTATGATCCGATGAATCAGATGAAATAGTTGAAGTATATACTTGGATCGTTGATGAGACCATTAATTCTTTAGCCTGTGTTGTAGCCTAGCTCAGCCGCTAACAGAACTATACCTAATCTAATTAGGATTATTATAGATCCAAATCGCTTTTATTGTTGCCTCAGCTGCAGTAATATTTCGCTTTTGTTATTTATCCGGCAATAGTATCTTGCTTGGAAGATTTCCAGCTCACTATTCCGTTATTCAAACTATATAGTACCCTTATTACGACTTATAGTCGTTTTTGTCGGTTTGGAAACTTGTAGCGGTGAACCCAGTCACTTCAAGTTCTCATTCTCCATAAATTAAGAACGCATCCTTAGTTCGTCTAAGATACTCAAGGATGTTCTTAACATCAATCCAGTGACTATCACCTGGATCGGCCTGATTGTGGCTCCATATACTCAAAGCATATGAGACACTAGGTCGCGTACATTTATTTCAATGTACAAGTTCTCGGAGAGTGCCAACAACTTTTAGATCTATCCCAGTAGATCCTTATTCCTAGAATAAAGGTTGTCTCTCCCAAGTATTCTACGAAGTATTTTCATGAAAGCCAAGCTTTCACCGATTGTATTATGGGAATACCATTTCCAAGAAATGATATATCATCATTATTTAGGACAATCATTGTCAGTGCGCTCCCACTAACCTTCTTATATACACAAGAATAATTTTTGTTTTGAATTAAATCATATACCATTATGATTACATCAAAACGATAGTTCCAAGAACGCAATGCTTACTTTAATCCATGAATGGATCGATTTAACTTGCAAACCTTATTTGCATATTTTGGTATGACAAAACCGTCAGGATGTTGTAAACATCCTCCAAAAGGTTTCCGTTTAAGGAAAGCAGTCTTGACGTTCAGCTGTCATATTTCATTAATGAAACATGCAGCATTAGCAAGCATTATCCAAATGGATTTAATCATGGCAACGGTTAAAAGGTTTCGTCATAATCGACACAATATTGATTACGATACATTTTCGCTACAAGCCTAGCTTTGTACGTTTGTATGTTGCCATCCATGTATGTATTCCATGAAGACTTATACAGTACCAATAGGCAAAATGCCTTCCGGTACATCAACCAGTGTCCAAACTTGGTTGGTATACATGGAATCCATTTCGGACTTCATGGCACTTTGCCATAATAGGAGTCGATATCTTGTATCACCTCCTCATACGTAGTCGGTTTGTGTTCCTCAATAAGATTGACATCTTTATGAGGTGAGATCAGAAACCCATACCTCCCAGGTTGTTTTCTGACTCTCTCCGACTTACGCGGTTCTTGTGTATTCGAAGATTGTGGTACAGTTTCATCCCTGATGAACTGTTTGTGTTCCGTTAAGGAATCGGTGCCTGGAATAATATTACTCCGATTTTCATCGAGTTTTACTTTCCTCCCACTTACCACTGCATATTGGTATTCCTCTTAGGAAAATCACATGGCGAGCAACAATTAAATTGTTCTCTTGTGAGTTGTATAAGTACTATACTTTGGTTACCCTAGGATAACCTACAAATTAGGCACTTATCCGATTTGGGTTTTAGTTTGGTATCATCCAAACATATGCCCAGCATTCCCAAATCTTCAGGAATGAGAAACCCGGTTTCTTTCCTGTTCATATCTAATATGAATTATGTCAAACAGATTTTATGGAACCTTATTCAAAAAAAGTTTTGCACTGATTAATACGTATCCCTAGAAGGAAAATGGTAGCTCAGAGCGACTCATGATTAACCTTACTATGTCCAACAAAGTTCAGTTTCTCTGTTCGGACACACCGTCAAATTGAGGTGTTCCAAGAGGAGTCCTTTATGAAAGAATACTATACTCTTTCAAATATTCGAGAAACTTATTGCTTAAGTATTTTCCACCACGGTCTAATCGTGACGGTTTTATACTTTAGCCGATCTGTCTGTTTACTTCGTTTCGAAACTCTTTGATTTTATCAAAAGTTTCCGATTCGTGTTTCAAAAGAAACACATAACCATAACGCGATGCCACATCCGTAAAGGTTACGAAGTATTCATATCCACCTCTAGCCTAGCTAGATATGGGCCCACTTACGTCACTATGAACGAAGGCTAACAGATCGGTGGCACTTGCACTTTTACCAAGTAAAAAGGTGTTTTAGGCATTTTGCCTAATAAACTAGATTCGTAGACATCATTTGATTAGAATCAAATCCGTCCTAGTACCCACTCTTCGAAAGTGTGGATATACGAGTCTTGTTAATGTGTCCCAGACAACAATGCCACAAATAAGTCTCATCTGATTAAATCAGTTTGAGCTATTTGTTTGTCATGTTATACGTTTAAGATTCATTTATATTCAAAATATAAATACTGTCATTCACATCTAATGTGCTTATCTCAATATCATCTTTATAAAATAAAACACTTAGTGTTCTACAATATAAAGGTATACCCGCAACGAGTTATACTAGATATAGAGATAATGTTTCTAGTCAAACTAGGTACATTATAACAGTTTCCTAATTTAGGTGCATACCCAAAAGGGTAGTTCCTAAACTTAGGTTTCTACGGTTAAAACAGTGACTCTCATCCCGTTTCCGACTCGCAGGTTGATCTCATCTGAAGCCAGTCTCCTGCTTATCAGCAGATCCCGCACATCAATACATATATTTATGTACCACATCCAGTATCTAAAATCCAATTCTAAAACTAGTAGTGGACATGTTTATAACAAACATATCTGAAGCCTGATCCTTGCCCGTCTTCACTTCCTTTACGTCCGCCTTGTCCATACGGTAGTTACGCTTCCAGTGACCCCGTTTGCCACAGTTTAGGCAGACGTCTTGGGATATGTCCTTTGTCTTCCTAGAAGACTGTGACGACTTTGCCTTTGCCCTTTTCCACACCCCAGAAGCCTTCGGCCAAGCCTTGGCCTTCTGGGATGTCCAAGTAAGATGCGTCTTGCGCTTCTTGCCCTTTTGCAAACACTGGCTTTGTCTCTTTGAGCATAGCCATTAACTCTCCAAGAGTTTTCTATTGCAACTAGTACTTCTAAGATCTAAATATAGATCTATGAAGATCCTTCAATTTCAATATCATACTATAAGGATCTAATCCTTAGTTCTGACGAAGAAATTAAGGAGTCTTTGTGGCAAGCATAACTGATTGAGCACTAAAGTTATCATCACCATGAGTCTTCTAAAGCTCATGCTCTACTATTTGCTCAACTCCGGGCGTAGGCCCGAGAGGTTGTTCTATCAAATAGAATAACTTCTCAGTTCCCAGGACTATCCTGAGGTATTATTCCCAATCTGAAAATTAGAGCCGTTTAAAGATATTTTCACTTAGGATTATGTTTTAAACGCTAATCTTTCAGTTATCTTGATTCTAATAGTCCAACTATGCAATCAATGATTTCAGGTACAATTGATTATAATGATTACTATAGTCTAACTATATAATCAACTATGATTTGATTGGTTAAAATTCAAATTTATTGATTACTATAATCCAATTATATAATCAACTATAAATGAAGTAGTTTGAATACAGTCCAACTGTTTAATTTAAAACAACAATTAAATATTAGTCCAACTAATATATTCATGTAATGACGAAAAATGAAATGAGCGCGTGTTGGCAAATATCTAAACGAAATTGCAAATTTAATACTTGCCTCCCACTATTTTTCGGCGAGCCTCTAACCCTCTATTGAGTACTCGGGAAACCTAGTTTCCTAGTGGGCTAGGATCCCGTTAAATAACACACAACCTTGACTTTGGCCAACAAGCTGTATGATATTTTACTAGGTAGATCAATTGGATCTCATCCAATTCCTACATCCAGTAGGTGGACATCCAAATCTGAAACATATATCTAATATATGTCAATATATCCAATATATTCCCTAACCTTTTCCTCTGAATCAACTAAGCCTTGGCTTTGGCACAACAAGCTTAATGATTCCAGTTAAGCGGGACCCATTGACCTTGGAAAGCTTCGTAATCGATGTCGATGGACAAGAAGTGATCTTGACTTTGGCCAACAAATCACGACTTGGACAAGACATGCGATATGGAACAAAGCCTTCATGATTCAAACACATCCGCGATGGACAAAGGTCTTGACTTTGGCCAACAAACCAGTGCCAATCTTGGATCTTGAGAATGAATCATTCAATGGAAGGAAAAACGCTTAATATTTGTTGAGGGTTTTTCGCGTAATTGGCAACCAATTAATTATCTTTGATTAGGTCTCATCATACACCCTTAAGCATGCATTCTAAAAGCATAATAAGACACGATAAATAAATTAATAATGATATGCGGATGGATATATAAAACAACTTGTTCCTAAAATAAATCTCTCTATTTCCTCTCTCCCGCTAGCACTATTTTTACTTCTACCCAATTACATAACACTTCTAAAGAAACCTCATTTACATTGAGGGGAACAGGTGAGAAGAGAAATACAATGAGAAAAGAGGTAATAGGCTGGACACGCAGGTCCAATTTAATAAATTCTAAATTTATTACAACAATTTCCAAAATTGCCCTCACCCATCTAATATCCATCCGATATACATTATTCATACATACATCCAAGTATTCACACATAGCATATTATCAATCAATCTAATCCAATTAATTAATCTTTAAATTAATGACCATCCAATGTTCAAACAACGATTTGATTTGCGCGAGTCCAACTCGTTTTTAAGAATAAGTACTTAAAGTACATATTCTTGAATTATATCGAACTACAATTTTAAATCCAATTTAAATTATATTCAATACTAATTCATATTTAATTCCAAATTAAATAATTACACTTTTTAATAGTTCCTTTTAGACTTGGATTCCAAATCCAATCTTTATGGGTCTCAAAGGCCCAATTAGTATCCAATACTATTCAATTAAAGTCCAATGGGCTTTCATTTAATTCATTAAGGCATGTACTTTGGCAACCAAAGCCCAATTAGGAATCACCCTATGCCAAAAAATCAATTTAAGCCCATTAGGCCCAATTAAATTATTTAATGGCCCAATTGCCATATTTGGACTTTATGGAAATGGTTTTAGGCCCAATTGGATCCAACCAATTACCCTAAACCAAACTTGGCCCAACCAAGCCCATTAAGCCCAAATACAACAATTAAATTAATTCATTATTCTAAATTACAAATTAATTCAATTCAAGTGTAATTAGTATAATTAATCAATTAATCTAATATTTCCAAAATACTAATTAATTCAATTAATAATACTTAACATTTTAATTTATGTCCAACACAAATTAAAGCAAAATCAATCTATTATAACATGCTTCATGCTCACGGTTTTGGCAATAAAATTGACATCCAATTTGATTTCAATCTAATTAAATCAACATCTAAGATTCATTTCATGCCAACAACACATCCAATATGTCAAATTTCCAAAAATTCCCATGAGCTTCTAGGGTTCATATTCTCGGCCAAGGGGTAATTTTTTGGGAAAATTAATCCTATCAATTTTTCACAAAATTGAAGATGCACAAATCCAATTCAACATCATTCAAACACAACCCAATAACCAATTTAGGAAAATCAAGTTCTAAACACAAAAATCCCAAATAAAGTCCATAAACCCTAAAATTCAAATCAAACTTAGATGGCTCTGATACCATTGTTGGTGTTCCTAGAACATGCCAAGATCTCTAAGTTGTGATTTGTGTGTGAATAAATCAAAGGGAGTTGCAGAATACTCACATTGACCGGATATAGGCTTTCAAAAATTCCTTTGGATGTAGTAGCTCGGAACTTGAAGACGGGTTCCAAACTCTCGGATTAGTCTCCCTATCACATTCCTTTGACTCTTTAATGTGCTAGCAAGATTGGATTTTGAAAACAAAATCCATTGGAGAGAGTAAGAAGCTCTCAGCATTTTGAGTGAAAAAGGGAAGAGGATGAATAATGATCTAATCTAACTTCTAAAGTTGACCATCATTTTTATATTAAGTTGAGTGTTGGACTTAGTTTGTGTATAAAACAAGCAATCCAAGCTTTCAAACTAATATCAAATTCCATCACATGTCAAACATGTTGATGTAAGTTGGTGGGCCCCACTTGAATTCTAAATTTAAGTCGGACAATCCAATACGGAACTTCGCTCGGGCCCGGGTTCATTTAATTTCGAATTAAACAAATTTTCCATTGCGACTTAATTAAATCCAATTTAATTAAATAATAATGCCTAGCAAAATTATTACGGAAGTCGCTGGCGAATTAATTCTAAAATAATTCGTTCGCTTGAATTAAAATCCAATTTTAATTCCGCGTTGAAATCTAATTTCAATTAATATATCTAATATATTATTTTAGGCCAATTAAAATAAATTAAATAGTAAAATCTAATTTTACTATTAAATTTACTTTACCGATTAATTCTAAATTAATCGTGCTCTTACTAGTACCACGTTCTTACTGATTTACAAGACATGGTTGGCTTCTAGCAAAGCACCGTGCCTACCCAATTCTCCAGAAATATATTCAATATGGAATATACATAATCTTTATCAGGCGTAGTATACGTATTATCACGTATTACGATCCAATATCGGATGTCACATGCAAGTCATGGGGCTGGAATTGTGTCTGCCGCGTACGAAGCATATATCAGATTAACAGCAACTAGTCTCTTTAATCGAATAATCATGACCTTGTCATATTATCCCGATAGCTGCAGCAATTAAGAGAGTACCAGTTCTGTATCCATGCGTGATCATCATCTCCATATTACTGAAGTGATACTTCCATCTTGACATCACACCCAATACATTACGATTCTCAGTATACCCAGAAGAGGCGTACACAGAACCTGTTAAAGCCCCGGACGACCAAAACCAAAGTATACTGATTGTCGCAAGTATTAGCGATGCAAGTCTCAGGTTAAGACCAAATACACCTACCCTAATTCGGACTCCTATAGACACATAGTAATACTACCAATGGGATTCTGAGGGGTCTATCTAGAGCGATGCTGTTTCCGTACCATCGGTAAACACAACCTCCTATTACACTTGAATAAGTTTCCAATACTTAAATATATGAGAACTATGCAGTTATGCTCCCACAACGCGCACAAGTGCAATACTAGTTTATTCTGCATTATCGATGTCCAATATCGATAATACTACGACTATGGATATTTTAATGATTAAACCTTAATGGATTAATACTGTCTCATATCTTATTAATCCGAAACTAATCATATGGACTTTTATCATTTATGTATCTTGGTAATCCAATTACAAATGATAAAAGATCAATTTCCTTTGTCACATAGTTAATTTGTACAACAACACCATGTTCTGTACAAATAGTGATGTTATGGGTCATAACTGTCCAAAATTTTCATGGTTGTAAATGTATATAGAGCGTTAAGATGATAATGTAACTACTCAGAACAGTAGCAATTTGCTGATAATGGTGACAGTTGTATTACATATTTCTTGAGTTCAAGTCATTTTCAGGTGAAAATTGCATTGTTATTTTGTAGATGGCACCGGACAATCGCAGACGGGTTAATGTGACTCCATCTACATCAGCAAGGACATATGCCTTTGCTGGAGTCTCTGCTAGCATAGGTGACTCGAGTACAGCGAAGGGTTGAGGACGCACCCGTGCCCTAGGGTTGGTTAAGCACATTAAGGCTCACGGCTGTATCCGGATTTAGATATCAGATGATGGACAAAGACAAGACGGACAACATAATTCAGCGTTTACTACAGCTATAGGTGCTACAACTCGATTTGAAGCTCCCTAAAACTACGTTTCTTGGAGAAAGATACCGTGGGAGACGAAAATCAACCAGCTCTTCTCTTCGCTACTTGTGAGTTTCTTTATGGTATTAAGTTTTCAATATTATTTGTTATTTAAAATTTTTATTTTATACTCATTTTTACCCGGTTGCTATTCCTGTAGGAGTGGTTCGACTTCGATCTGACCAAAGTGAATGTCCAACAGTATATTGACTACCACATGGGGAAAAGTTATAAGGATTATAGGACAAAAGTCATGAAACCAATATTCGACGAACATGGAACTTCGGATGCTCCACAACATAAGCCTGATTTTATAGATGAGCAAGAATGGACATTCTTGTGTGAGCTTTGGTCTAGCAAGAAACACGAGGTAAATTTTAAAATAAACATAAATTTATAATTCTATTTGTTTTCGGTACTTACAGTGTTGTTAAATACATGATAAATGTCTCGCAAATGCGGAAAATCGAAGTCACTTGCGTTTTAACCACCGTGGAGGTTCGAAGCCATTTATCCAACATCGTGCCGAATATTCTGAGGTAAATATATCCTAACGTGAAATTTAAAAGTTCATTATTTTTACTAATGTGGAATAATACTAAATGTATTTTCTGTTTTTAGCAGAGTAGTACAGGTGAGGTGCAATCATTTCAAGATTTTTTCGAGTGACGCATTACAATGAGAAGAACAAATGGATAAATTAAGAAGCTGAACGCTTCTACGTAAGTTTAAGTTTTTAAAATAAAATAATTTTTATTATATATGTTAATTTTTTTTTTCAAATTCTAACATTAACTTATTTTTCTTAAACAGAACAAAATGATGGAGCTCCAACATCAAACTCATGAGACAGGGTCCGACCCGATACTAGATGAGCAGTTGTCGCAATTGGTTTTCAAGAACTAGACAGCTTACAACGTCGGCCTTCGCACTCGTAAGAAGTCGACGTCATATGCACGCACTACTGTTTATTCGGACAATGACTCGTGTCTTCGAGACCAGCTAGCCACCACCCAAGACCAGCTAGCCACCACCCAAGACCAGCTATCCACCACCCAATACGAGCTGAAGAAGACTAAGGAGAAGCTACAACAGGTCAATGTGGACCACGAGAAGAAGTTGGAGCACTTCGACCAACAAATACGGGCTTTCCGGGAGATGTTGGAGGCCTCACTCGGTCAGGGTGCATCGGGCTCGACCGCCCCCCATCACAGTACCATTAAATTTTATATCCATTTGTATAAACATTCTAAACAGATAGTTTTAATATAATATGTATTTTTTTAAAATAAATTTTCATTATAATAATAAAATAATTATTAGAATATTTCCTAATTGTGTTATTAATCAGGAATGTTTTTTCAAATAATAAAAATTTTAAAATATTAAATTAATTATTTTAGATTAAAATTATGTAAATTAATATTTTTTAAAAAACACATTTTAAACTATTTTCGTGGAATTATTCGACGCTAAATGAGTTTTTTTAAAAATCGCCGCTGTAAGTATACAAATATTATTTTTTAATTTACTTTAGCGTCGTTTCAATTCGACGCTAAAGTTGAATTTTTAGCGTCGAATTGTTTCGTCGCAACATATTAACTATAGCGTGTTGGAGTTCTACGGTCCCGAGGATCGAATAATAAGCATAAAACATGTATGAATACAATCGAGGAAGTTTCGGAATACTTACATCGATCGGTTGAGCGACGCGGTGGACAACAAAAATCGATTTTCTGCTTCCTTGAAGTCATGGCAGTGAGCAGTTCCTTGCTCCTCCATTTTCGGTTTTGGATCATCTTCCAAGCTCCAAGCTTTGTCATGGTGATTCCAAGCTCATTGGTGGACTTCCCTATCACCTTCGCATGTCTCTCGGAGTGCTAGCTCTTGATGATTTTGCCACAAAATCACCACACTTTACTTCCCTTGCTCACGGTTTTTGCCCAGAAAAACAGTGTAGAAATGGCCAAAATGCCGAGAGAGAGAGATGAAAAAAAGAGAGAAGAGTTGTTGTGTATATTCTAATTGATTTCCAAAATTAATTAAACATATACCACTTTTTGATTTTCAAAAAGTCAAGCCTTAAATGCTTGTCAACTACCACCATCAATCCATCAATCAATCAAATCAAGTGACAAGTTGTCACATCACTCAAAGTGACTAATGATTTGACGCTTGATACGACTAATGATTTGACGCTTGATTTGACGCTTGATTTGACTTGCGTGCCGCACTCGAATTCGAAATGCAAATGCGCTCGCAAACAATCCCGGGCTCGGGTTCGCTAATTCCAAATTAACGAATTTTCTGTTGCGACGTAATTAATTTATTATGCCTAGCAAAATCACTATTCACATCGCTAACGAATTAATTTTAAATTAACTCGTTCGCCTGAATTAAAATCTAATTTCAATTCCGCGTCGAAATCTAATTTCATATAATATATCAAAAATATTATTTTATCGATTAATTCCAAATTAATCGTTCTCTCTCCTTTTATAATATTTTATCCCAGATAAAATATCTCTGTAATTAATCCCAGATTAATTTTCTCTCTCTTCTAATTAATCCAGATTAATTAAAAGTGCGAGTCAACGACATCGGTGAATCTTCGGGAAGCGACCCAAGAGATCCCTGGATATGTTGGCAGTAAATTCGGTCGTCGGACTATCCGAACAAGTAAGTACCTAGTACTACGTTTGTACCGATTTACAAGACAAGGTTGTCTTCTAGCAAAGCGTCATGCCTACCCAATTCTCCAGAAACATCCTTACAGGAATATAAGATCTATATCAGGCGTAGTATACGTAGTATTGGGTATTTCGATCCAGTATCAGATGATCACATGCAAGGCTTGGGGCTGGTACAGTGTATGCCCCGTACGAAGCATATATCGGATTACGAGTAACTAGTCTCTTTATTATCGGATAATCATGACCAAGTCATATTATCCCGATGGTTGCAACCCTTTAGAGAACCAGTTCTGTATCTCTACGCGATCATCATCTCCATATGACTGGAGTGATACTTCTGTCTTGACATCACACCCAACACACTACGATTCTCAATATACCTAGCAGAGGCGTACACAGAACCTGTTAAAGCCCTGGACGACCAAAACCAAAGTATATTGATTGTCGCAAGTATTAGCGGTGCAAGTCTTAGGTTAAGACCAAATACACCTACCCTGATTTCGGACTTCCATAGACACATAGTCATACTACCAATGGAATTCCGAGGGGGTCTATCCAGAGCGAAGCTGTTTCCCGTACCATCGGTAAAACACAACCTCCTATTACACTTGCATGAGCATCCTATACCCAAATATATGAGAACTATGCCGTTGTGCCCTCACAACGCGCACAAGTGTAATACAAGTCTTTTACGTATTTATCGATGTCCAATCTCGATAATACTCTGACTATGGATATTTAATGATTTATCCTTCATGGACAGATACTGTCTCATATCATTCTCGATCCAAGAACAAATCATAAGGACCTTCTATCATTTATATATCTTGGTGATCTAATCACAAATGATAAGAGTGCAATCTCCTTTGTCACATAGTTAATTTATACAACAATACCATGATCTGTACAAATAGTGACACTATGGATCATAATTGTCCAACAATCTCCCACTTGGCCTATAGCTAGTCACTCGAGTGTCTTACACCCGAACTATGTACGGTTCGCTCAAACTGCTGAGAAAAGGCTTTCGTCAGCGGATTTGCATGATTATCATCTAATGCGATTTATTCGATCATCGTATCGCCACGATATATGATCCGAACGAATCAGATGATAGTCGAAGTATATATCTGGATCGTTGATGAGACCGTTAATTCTTTAGCTTATGCTGCAGTCCAGCTCAGCTCTAGCAGAACTATATCTAATCTAATTAGATTTATATCGACCCAGAAGGCTTCTATTGCTGCCTCAGCTGCATCAATAACCCGCATTTGTTGTTTATTCGGTAACAGTATCTTGCTTGAAAGATTTTCAGCTCACTGTTCCGTTATTCAAACAGTATAATACCGTTTGTGACTTATAGTCATTTTATCGGTTTAGGAAACTTGCAGTAGTGATCCCAGTCACTTCAAGTTCTCATTCTCCATAGTATAAGATAACATCTTTAGTTCTCTAAGAAACTAACGGATGTTCTTAATATCAATCCAGTGACTATCACGTGGATTGGCCTGTTTGTGAATCCATATGCTCAAAGCGTATGAGACACCAGGTCGCGTACATTTTTCAATGTACGATTTCTCGGAGAGTTTTCATGAAAGCCAAGCTTTCACCGATTGTATTATGGAAATATCATTTCCAAGAAATGATTTATTATCATTATTTATAGGACAACCACTGTAAGTGCACTCCCACTAACCTCCTTATATAAACAAGAATCATTTTCGTTTTGAATTAAATCATAAACCATTATGATTACATCAAAATGATAATTCCAAGAACCTAATGCTTGCTTCAATCCAAACATGGATCGGATAACCTGCAAACCTTGTTTGCTTGTTATGGTACTACAAAACCGTCAGGATGTTGTAAACATCCTCCAAAATGTTTCCGTTTAAGGAAAGCGATTTTCTCGTAAGGCTGACATATTTCATAAATGAAATATGCGGCATTAGCAAGCATTATCCAAATGGATTTACCGTGGCAACAGGTAAAAAGTTTAATCGTAATCGACACAATGTTGATAACGATACCTTTCCGCTAAAATCCTAGCTTTATACGTTGATATGTTGCCTTCCATGTATGTCTTCCTTGAAGACTTATATAGTACCAATAGGCACAATGCCTTGCGGTACATCAACTAGTATCCAAACTTGGTTGATTTACATGGATCCATTTCAGACATCATGGCACTTTGCCATAATAGGGAGTCAATACCTTGTATCACTTCCTCATACGTAGTCAGTTGGTATTCCTCAATAAGATTGACATCTTTATGAGGTGAGATCAGAAACCCATACCCCAGGTTGTTTTCTGAATCTCTCCGACTTACGCGGTTCTTGTGTATTCGAAGATTACTGGTATAGTTTCATCCTTGATGAACTATTTGTGTTCTATTAGGATTCGGTGCCTGGAACAGTATTACTCCGATTTTCATCGAGTTTTACTATCCTCCACTTACCACTGCATATCGGTATTTCTCGTAGGAAAACCGCATGGCGAGCAACAATCTAATTGTTCTCTTGTGAGTTGTATAAGTACTATACTTTGGTTTCCCTAGGATAACCTACAATTGGCACTTATCCAATTTGGGTTTTAGTTTGGTATCATCCAAACATATGCCTAGCATACCCAAATCTTCAGGAATGACAAAACCCAGTTTCTTTCCTGTTCATATCTAATATGAATTATGTCAAACAGATTTTTATGAAACCTTATTCAAAATAAGTTATGCACTGTTAATGCGTATCTGTTGAAGGAAATGGTAGCTCAGAGCGACTCATGATTAACCTTATCATATCTAACAAAATTCGGTTACTCTATTCGGACACACCGTCAAATTGACGTGTTCCGGGAGGAGTTCTAATTGAAAGAATACTTTACTCTTTCAAGTATTTTAGAAACTTATTACGTAAGTATTTTCCATTACGATCTAACCGTGACGGTATAATACTTTAGCCGGTCTGTTTGTCTACTTCGTGTCGAAACTTTAAAAGTTTCCGATTTGTGTTTCAAAAGAAACACATAACCATAACGCGATGCCACATCCGTAAAGGTCACGAAATATTCATATCCACATCTAGCCTAGCTAGACATGGGCCCACTTGCTTCACCATGAACTAGGGCTAACAGATTGGTGGCATTTGCACTTTTACCAAGTAAATGTATTATAGGCACTTTTCCCAATAAACTAGATTCGTAGACTTTATTTGAATAGAATCAAATCAGTCCGAGTACCCACTATTCAAAAGTGTGGATATACGAGTCTTGTTTGATTGTGTCCCAGACAACAATGCCACATTAAGTTTCTTCTGATCAAATCAGTTTGAGCTATTTATTTGTCATATTATATATTTGAGATTTATTTATATTCAAAATATAAATTCTGTTATTCACATCTAATGTGTTTACCTCAATATCATCTTTATAAAATAAAACACTTTAGTGTTCTAGAATATAAAGGTAAACCCACAGTGGGTTAAACACTGATATAGAGATAATGTTTCTAGTCAAACTAGTTACATTATAACAGTTTCCTAATTTAGGTACACACCCGAAAGTAGTTCCTAAATGTAGATATCTACGGTTAAAACAGCGACTTTCATCCTGTTTCCAATTCGCAGATAAATCTCAACTGAAGTCAGTATCCTGCTCATAGCAGATTCTGAACACCAATGCATATTTATGTATCACACTAAGTATTTAAAATCCAATTTTAATACTAGTAGTGAACATTTTTATGACAAACATATTTGAAGTCAGAGCCTTGCTCGTCTTCAATTCCTTCATGTCTGCTTTATCCAAACGGCAGTCACGCTTCCGCGATCCTGTTTGCCACATTTTAGGCAGACATTTTAGGATATGTCCTTTATCTTCCCAGAAGATTATAATGATTTTGCCTTTTCCATTTTCAACACTCCAGAAGCCTTTGGCCTAGCCTCGGCTGACTAGAATATCGAAGTAAAGTGCGCCTTGCGCTACTTGCCTTATTGCAAACTTTGACTTTGTCTCCTTGAGAATAGTCATTAACTCTCCAAGAGTTATATATTGCAATTTTACTTCTTAGATCTAAAAATAGATCTTTGAAGATCCTTCAATTTCAATATCATACTTTAAGGATCTAATCCTTAATTATGATTAAGAAATTAAGGAGTCTAAGCGACAAGCTTAATGGATTAAGCACTAAAGTTATCATCACATAAATCTTACAAAGATTATGCTCTACTATTTGCTTAACTCCGGGCATAGGCCTAATATGTTATTTTATCAAATAAAGTAACTTATTAGTTTACAGGACCATCTTGAAATTTTATTCCCAATTTGAAAATTAAACCATTTAAATACATTTTCCCTAGGATTATGTTTTAAATGTCAATCTTTCAATTATATCTTGATTCTAATAGTCCAACTATTTAATCAATGATTTCGGTACTATTTATTATAATGATTACTATAGTCCAACTATTTAATCAACTATAATTGAATTGTTTGAATATAGTCCAACTATTTATTAAAACAACAATTTAAATATTAGTCCAACTAACATTTAATTTTTTTGACGAATGATATTTGATTTGAGCGCGTATGGCAAGTAATTAAACGAATATTGCAAATTCAATTCTTGCCTCCCACTATTTTTCGGCGAGCCTCTAACCCTATTTCTAGTACTCGGGAAACCGTGTTTCCTAGTGGGCTAGGATCTCGTTAACAGAATCTTGACTTTGGCCAACAAATTGTATGATAATTAACTAGGTAGATCTCTAAGATCAATTGGATCCGATCCAATTCCTAGATCCAGTAGGAGGACATCCAAGTCCGAAACATATATCTTATATATGCTAATATATCCAATATATTGCCTAACCTTTTTCCTCTGAATCAACTAAGCCTTGGCTTTGGCACAACAAACTTAGTGATCCCAGTCAAGCATGACCCATTGACCATAGAAAGCTTCGTAATCAATGTCGATGGACAAGAAGTGGTATTGACTTTGGCCAACAAACCACAACTTGGACAAGACACCAATATGGAACAAAGCTCTCGTGATTCAAACACATCCTTGACGGACAAAGGTCTTGACTTTGGCCAACAAACCAATGCCAGTCTTGGATCTTGAGTAAGAATCACTCAATGGAAGGAAAAACGTTTAATATTTGGCGAGGGTTTTTCGCGTGCAAATTGGCAACCAATTTATTATCTTTGTTAAGGTCTCATCATCATACACCCTTAAACATGCATTCTAAACACATAATAAAGCGCGTAAAAATAAAATAATAATGATATGCGGATGGATACTTTACACAATGATCCTAGATCAAATCTCTTCATTTCTCTCTCTCGCTAGCACATGTATTTGCTTCTACCCATTACACTATACTTCTAAAGAAACCTCATTTATATTGAGGGGAATAGGTGAGAAGAGAATACAAAGAATAAGGAGGTAATAAGGTTGGACACGCAGGTCCAATTAATAAATTCCAAATTTATTACAACAATTTCTATCTGATATACATTATTCATGCATCGCAACCATGTATTCACACAAGCATGTTATCAATCAATCTAATCAAATTAATTAATCTGATAATTAATGACCATCCAATGTTCAAACAACGATTTGATTTTGTTCGAGTCAAACTCGTTTTGCGAATAAGTACTCAAAGTACGAATTCTCGAATTAAATTAAACTACATAATTAAATCCAATTCAATTTGTATTTAATACTAATTCACTTATTTAATTCCAAATTAAATATAACACTCTATTAATAAACCTTTTATGATTTAAATTCCAAATTTAATCGTTACGGGTCTCAAAGCCCGATTAACGTCCAACGTTAATTTAATTAAAGTCTAATGGGCTTTTAATTAATTTCTTAAGGCGTGGACTTTTGGTCAACTCGGGTCAAACCCAATAACCAAAGTCCAATCATGGAGTTACCCCATAAGCCCAGAAATCAATTTAGGCCCATTAGGCCCAATTAAAATAATTAAGGTCCATTAGTCGCATTTGGGCTTTATGGAAGCGGTTTTGGGCCCAATTGGATCCAACCAATTTAGCCTAAACCTAACTTGGTACAACCAAGCCCAATTAGCCCATTTACAACATTTCAAGCCCAATTTCCAAAATAAGCCTAATATAATTAAATTACAAAAACCTAATTTCACAATTTAATTACTTAAAGTGTATATCATAATTAATTAACCAAATCAATATTTCCAAAACACCAAATTAGCCTAATTAATCATGCTTATCAACATTAAATCGTGTCCAACACAATTTAACAAAAATCAAACCCATATACATGCTATATAAGTCTTGGCCAAAGGGGAATTTTATGTCCAAATCAAATTCAATCCAATTAAATTCAATTCAACATTAAACCATCATTCCCAAATGATTTCCAACTCATCCAATGAACCAAAAATCAAAATCCAAGACATTTAGGGCATCTTCATCATTCGGCCAAGCCATGATAAATTGGGGAAAATTATTCCAAATCAATTTTCTTGAAATTGATCAAATCATACTTCAATTAAACATGTATTAAGCATACTCAAACATCCAATTTAATTAAATCATGCTCAAAATAAATTTACCCAAATTTTAAGCCCTAATCAAATTTCATGCTTTTACTCCGTTTTGATACCATTTGTTGGAAGTTCTACGGTCCCGAGGATCGAATAATAAGCATAAAACATATATGAATACAATCGAGGAAGTTGATGAATACTTACATCGATCGGTTGAGCGACGCGGTGGACAACAAAAATTGATTTTCTGCTTCCTTGAAGTCACGGCAGTGAGCAGTCCCTTGCTCCTCCATTTTCGGTTTTGGATCATCTTCCAAGCTCCAAGCTTTGTCATGGTGATTCCAAGCTCATGGGTGGACTTCCCTATCACCTTCGCATGTCCCTCGGAGTGCTAGCTCTTGATGATTTTGCCACAAAATCACCACACTTTACTTCCCTTGCTCACGGTTTTTGCCCAGAAAAATAGTGAAGAAATGGCCAAAATGCCGAGAGAGAGAGATGAAGAAAGAGAGAAGAGTTGTTGTGTATATTCTAATTGATTTCCAAAATTAATTAAACATATACCACTTTTTGATTTTCAAAAAGTCAAGCCTTAAATGCTTGCCAACTACCACCATCAATCCATAAATCAATCAAATCAAGTGACAAGTTATCACATCACTTAAAGTGACTAATGATTTGACGCTTAATGCGACTAATGATTTGATGCTTGATTCGACTAATGATTTGACGCTTGATTTAACTTACGTGCCGCACTCGAATTCGAAATGCGAATGTGCTCGCAAATAATCCCGGGCTCGGGTTCGCTAATTCCAAATTAACAAATTTTCTGTTGCGACGTAATTAATTAATTATGCCTAGCAAAATCACTATTCACGTCGCTAACGAATTAATTCTAAATTAACTCGTTCGCCCGAATTAAAATCTAATTTCAATTCAGCGTCGAAATCTAATTTCGTATAATATATCGAATATATTATTTTATCGATTTATTCCAAATTAATCGTTCTCTCTCCTTTTATTATATTTTATCCCAGATAAAATATATCCGTAATTAATCCCATATTAATTTTCTCTCTCTTCTAATTAATCCCAGATTAATTAAAAGTGCGAGTCATACGTCATCGGTGAATCTTCGGGAAGCGACCAATGAGATCCCCGGATATGTTGGCAGTAAATTCGGTCGTCGGACTATCCGAACACGTAAGTACCTAGTACTACGTTTGTACCGATTTACAAGACAATGTTGGCTTCTAGCAAAGCGTCATGCTTACCCAATTCTCCAGAAACATCCTTACAAGAATATAAGATCTATATCAGGCGTAGTATACGTAGTATTGCGTATTTCGATCCAGTATCGGATGATCACATGCAAGGCCTGGGGCTGGTTTAGTGTCTGCCCCGTACGAAGCATATATCGAATTACGAGCAACTAGTCTCTTTATTATCGGATAATCATGACCAAGTCATATTATCCCGATGGTTGCAACCCTTTAGAGAACCAGTTCTGTATCTCTACGCGATCATCATCTCCATATGACTGGAGTGATACTTCCATCTTGACATCACACCCAACACACTACGATTCTCAATATACCTAGCAGAGGCGTACACAGAACCTGTTAAAGCCCTGGACGACCAAAACCAAAGTATATTGATTGTCACAAGTATTAGCGGTGCAAGTCTCAGGTTAAGACCAAATACACCTACCCTGATTTCGGACTTCCATAGACACATAGTCATACTACCAATGGAATTCCGAGGGGGTCTATCCAGAGCGAAATGTTTCCCGTACCATCGGTAAAACACAACCTCCTATTACACTTGCATGAGCATCCTATACCCAAATATATGAGAACTATGCCGTTGTGCCCTCACAACGCGCACAAGTGTAATACTAGTATTTTACGTATTTATCGATGTCCAATCTCGATAATACTCTGACTAGGGATATTTAATGATTTATCATTCGTGGACTGATACTGTCTCATATCATTCTCAATCCAGGAACAAATCATAAGGACCTCCTATCATTTATATATCTTGGTGATCTAATCACAAATGATAAGAGTGCAATCTCCTTTGTCAGATAGTTAATTTGTACAACAACACCATGATCTGTACAAATAGTGACACTATGGGTCATAATTGTCCAACATAGCGTCAGGAACTTTTATTTAGCGTCGAAATATATTGGACGCAAACTGACAGTATTTAGAGTCGAAAATCTCTATTTCGACGCTAAATATCGTTCTCGTCCACATTTTAGCGTCTAAATTTTTCGACACTATTTCTATTTTGCGTCGAACGTGTGACCTTTGGCGTCGATTATTTTCGACGCTAAAGGACATAATTTTTGTAGTGTTTATTGATGATTTCATCTACCTATTTATTGGTGGTTTCACCTAAACCCTTTATCTCAGTATTTGTCTCATTGTCAGAGGTTTCATTTTCATTGTTTTTATTTCAATTGTTTTTTAATTATTTTCCCACAGGTAGTTTGATGATAAATGGGTGAATGTATTCTGTGATTAATATTCTCAATCGATGAAATTTATTTGATAGCGATTTTGATAATTTCATATATTTTTTCCTTCTGAAAGTTATGTTCGAATTGATATGTTTTACTTTAACTTCAAATAAAAACAGATAAGATAGAGAAAATTAAAGCCAAATGAATAGTAGAACAAATAAAAGAAATCAATCTAAAAAAGTCCGAAATTATAATTATTAAAAAAATCACTTTATAAATATATTTAATGGAAATCAACCCGCACATTACGTGGGCTTTAAATTAATTGTTATTAATGTCGTGGCATATCCACAAATGTGTATAGAATTATACCGTTTAATATGGACAATAACTTTTGGATGCAAACATTCATGCTTATTATAACACCACTTTACGCGAAAATTATATAGGGATTACCAGTGCAATTTTTTTATTTTTTTTTTAAAAAAAACTTTCTTATTATCTAGATATATGGTATTAGTATCAGAGAATGACTTTCTCTCTCTTTAAAAATATTATTTTCTTCCTCCATTTTTTTTATCAGAGTGGTAAAAAACGATGAACATTAATTTAACCTAAAAATTTAACAAAGTCTAACAGAAAAATGTATCGGAAATTTTGGTATTTAGAGAAGTAAAAATTACTTCAAAGATTGGGAGCATCAAGTGACACTAATCCACACTAAATCAACAATTAATTAAGTTGGGAGTTTGAATATTATGATTTTTTATTAAGATGTCAATATAGTTACTTTTTCAACTTGAAAAGCATTCCTATTCCATAATAGAGTCTTTCAATCCGTCAGAATTGAAGTCATATATACTTTGAATATATAATCTAAAAACATTTACCTTTTTTTATCAACAAATGTGTTTGCCTTCAAATAAAGTGTTATGAATTCCCTTTGATGTTATATATAGAGAGAGATTATCAAACACCTTTTTATTTGTTTTTTTTTTTTTTTTTTTTACCTTTTAGTATTTGTAAATGATACCACATAGATCCTACTTTAGATTATAGTCACGTTTGTATTAAATAATTAGTTTAAGTATTTTAAAAATTATTAAAACATCTATTTTATTTTTATTAAAATCTGTATATATCTTTTTATATTGTTCACATGTTTCAATAATGTACAATTCTATCACTCTTTTATGATTGCTTAACAAGTACTCATTACTATAATCCAATAATGGGTGTACACATTCACACTCTAGTCCTTTTTTTTTTTTTTTTTTTTTTTTATAACGACCAAATAAGTAAATAAGTCTCAAATTATTAGCCTTACAAAAATTAGAAAAGAAGAGAATAAATAGTGGAAACATGGCATTTTGGCACATACAAAGAAAGAGAATATGGATTTTTAGTGTGAAGATGGTGAGAGAATAAGTGGGGAATGGGTTGAGAATGATGTGGAAAGATTGTGGCCTCCCCACAATTCCAACCACTTTGAAAAAAATTTGCAACCATCAAAATTCCAACCACTAGAACTAAATTAATTAATCCAAATTTTGGGGGAGGCCAATTTTTCTATAATAGATTATTTTCAGTTGAGTCTTCATTTATTTTGGTCAAATTTGAGATAAAAAAAAGTGTGACCTTGAAGACTTTTGAGGCCTTGAAAGAGTTGGAGACCAAATGACCAAGTCATGTCCTCTCAATATTCCTTTGAAACTACTTGATAATCACTTGTTGGAGGTCCAACAAATCCATCATTTTTTTTTTCAGAAATTTTATGGCGGAGAAGAAATGGAGTCAAAAAATATAAATGATAGTTAGCTTAAAATGGGAATGTGAATTAGTTTAACAGTTCAACCGTTTTTCTGGTAGTTTAGGATGAGTCACTCCAACAAAATTAATTATTCTATTGAGTTAGATATTTGAATGTTGTAAGTCACGTACCTTTCAATAAATAGTACGAATTAATAACACGTAGGCTCGTTCCACTTAAAAGACTAATCTTTTAGATGACATATACCTAATATGTCTTAGGCATGCCTTCAACACAGCCTACTGAAAGTGGATGATGATATTAAACATATTGGCGGTAAATTTTATTTATTTATTTATTTTTGGTTTGTTAATAAACACATGGACGGTAATTGTTTTCCTGCAATAAAACACATCTAGTGTTATAGAAAATATTCCAATTACCAAATATATTTAACTTTCGAATGCATTCATTTCTCTTTTTTTCCTCGAACATCTAGAAAAATCATATACACACTAATGAAAAATAATAATAATAATAATAATAATAATAATAATAATAATAATAATAATAATAATAATAATAAGCGTTTACAATCTCAATTTTAAAATGATACTGTGTAAAAATCTTCTCACTAATCGAATAGCTCAAGGTGCAAATTCTGAAATACTTACAACTAAAGAGGAAATCAATACAACTAAATGCTGAAATTGCGTTTGGCATGTACTACTTGGAGAAATACTTAAGTGGGACGGGCATGTGGATGATATGGTGCGAGCGATTTTTAATGATTTGATAAATATACACTAAATTTGGAATTAACCAATAAGTCAATAATAATAGAGAGAGAAATTTATTGATTAATGTAGGACAATTGGGTCCCAAAAAATAATCATTAAATATAATGATAATTATATAGTACAAGATTATGGAAATTAATCATGGTTTCATTAGATAATTTGAACTCTAGGTGGGCTAGCACCCTAAATGGGCTAAAAGATAATTAATTATTTAATTATTTAATTATCTATCTAATTAACTAAAGTCTGATAAGGATTAAGATTAATAAATCCTAGATAAATTCAAATTGAATTTATCCTTACCTCTCTAAGGTTTTTGAGGCCTATATAAAGAAGACCTTGCTTCATTATTTGGGGATACACTCATATACGAAAGATTGAAGAGAGAAACTATTATGCTAGAGAGAGGCTATGGAATCCTTGTTAATATCCCAACAAGAGTATTATTCTGTTCGTTGAAGGAATATGTGTGTACATTTTAGAGGTGTTAGACTTGGAACACTTGGTGGATTTTTCATATCAATGAAGACTTCATTGCATAAGGTATAATTTACATTGCATAAGGTATAATTTATTTAATGTAAAGTATATGTTTCATATGTAATTTTCATTAAAAGCATCAAAATCTTGATCCATGGCTTAATTGGGTTTAAATAAATCAATTATATTTTACTTGATTGTTTCCGCATGTGCTATGAAAGCCAACAGTGGTATCAGAGCCTCTGATTTTTTGCTTTAACGAAAAAGATGGCCAAGATGAGTTATGGGATCCACTTGAGCATGCTTTGGTTTATCATATAAAATAATGGATAAATATTATTATTTTTGATAAAAAATAATTTAGAATATTGTTGACATAAAGACTAACAAATCTACAAAAAAAAATTTCAGCTTAATCGGATATCGGGAAGGTCAATTTTTACCCCAAGGCAGCACTGCACAGTGCATCCGCTGAGCATTTTTGTAATTTATGAAAGGTTTGGGTAATTTCTGAAATAATCTAAAATTTGAACTAAGGTAAAATAATACTTTCTTATGAGTCCTATTTGAGTTAAAATATAATTATTCAATATCCTATTTGAGTTAAAATATAATTATTCAATATGTAAAATATTAATTAGAATTTTATTTTATCATAAATTATATATTGATAGAATTTTATTTTGTACAAAATTTTGATTTGTTAGAGTTCTATATGTATTCAAATCCCTAAATTTGAGGGATTAGATAATTTGATAAAATTTAAATTTATCAAATTAATTTTATTTTAAGAACTAATTTAGATAATTATCTTATCTTGATAAGTAATTATATGATAAAATTAATTAGAAATAAATGGATGTTTGTCTTATAGGAGATAATTTTATTTTAATCCATTTAAATAAATCAATCCTAATTCAATTTAATTTTTAAATGTTAAAAATTTAAAATAAAAGATGAAAAATGAGAGTTTAAATTTTGAATAAATCTAATCTTTTAATTAATTAATAAAATTAATTTAATTAATTGATAAAAGATTTAAAATTCAAAATTCAGAATTTAAAAGGAATTAAAATAAAATTTCAAAATGTTTAAGAATTATTTTATGACTGAACTAGTTATGAAAGCCTAAGTTTTTTCCTAATAAGAAAGTGACTACAGAAATTCTGACACCAATGCGACAAAAGCCTAAAGGGCATGGATTTAAGTGGTCATGCCGGACCCCTCTCGTCCTCTAAGAATTTTCATTTTTCCACCTATCATAAGAAATTATCTTACACCAAATGAAACATTAATGTATTAAAAAGTTAATAAAATATTAGGATCTCATGTCTATAGTCGAATAATGAAATAAATTATACATAAAGTCCTCAAAAGTGCTAATACATTATCTCAATGTTATGTTTTCAGATACTTAGACATATACATCAATATGTATAGACAAATGAAAACTCGATATATATGATATATATACATACACAAATATTGATACATGATCTTTATATTATGTATTGAGATTCAAAAAAATATCGGTCGGACATCACCTATGTCCGAACAAACTTCTCTCAGACTAGAAAGTCCGGCCAGACGTACCCTGAAAATGCTAAATCTGGTCGGACATAGGATAGTTGTCACTGAACGTGAAGACTGTCAATCACTGAAATCAAGAGATCTTATTAATGTCCGGCAAGACATATATTTCAAATAAATATCCGGTCAAACATGTGTCAAGCTATCATCTAGTGTGCAGATTTTCAATTACTGAAATCGCAGACCTAATTGATGTCCGTCCAGACATAAATTTGAAATAAATGACTAGCCGGACATATATCGAGTTGTAGCTAACATTATAGATTGGTAATCAATGGAGACAAGGAAGGACTTAATTTCCCTTTCCCTTTTTTAGTCTCTGTCTGTGCACTATAAGTTAGTGCCCAAACTCTTCACTACGGGTGACTTTTCGGAGAGGAAATTTTGGAGAGAGATGATGTAACATCCCGGTCGTCATGACATAACCATAAATTTCCTTGTGCATTTACAAGATAAATTCTAGTGCTTAATTATACATTATTATAATGTATAATATTCGTATGAATTATTTCGGGATCACGGGATAGTATTTTTCAGTTTCGAAGTATAGTTAGATTTTATTAAGTTACTGTTGATGCTTGGAGTGCCAATCCAAATAATGTACACTACAATAAAACTGTGAAATAGAGACGGAAAAATTCGTCGCTAATCCTTCGCAACATGATAGGTAGCGACGGAATAGAGACGAAAAAATTCCTTTTCTATTCTCTTGGTCACAAAAAAAATAGCGAAGGAAATATTAATTCTGTCGCTAAAGTTAGCGACAGAATTTTATTCTGTCTCTATTTATCGACGAAAATTCCCGTCGCTAATTAGCGACGGAATTTCCCATTGCTATTTAACGACGGAATTTTCCGTTTCTAATTAGCGACGGAAATTCTGTTTCTATTTAGAGATGGAATTTCCGTCTCTAATGCCTTCATTTCTCTTGAAGTCTGCAGCAAGCCAATCAAAAATCCTCTGAATACATTATGCAACAAATGTCAGTCCATTAAGCACCTATTACCTATAAATGTCAATCCATTAAGCACCAATACAGACACAACACACACATATGCAGTTCTGTACATATATTAATAAGACAAGGAAAAAGAGTTCAACCTTGTCAAAATCATCACCACCCAAATGTGCATCTCCTGAGGTGGAAAGCACTTCAAACACTCCATCACGACCTAATGACTACAATCAAATTAAAATGAATGAACTGCTCAAATACTCAAATTATGGACAGACCTTTCAGTTCAAAATGCAACACATTTAATAAGATTTTAAACAGTCAATATAACTTTTTACCCTATAATAACTACCGAAGACAACATACTAGAAAACGGTCATGTACTTCTTAACAGTACCTTTGTTGTTGTCCTCTGCGAATCATTGAAATAAACAGCTACCGTGACCACAACTTTAGTCACTTTATCATTTAAGAACTTCGACGCATCATCCACGAGCTTTCTCAAGACCTAAATCAGAAACACAAAATAAATTAATCATCAATAAATATTCCACACTTGTAATATAAGGTACCCCTCCCAATTGACCAACTAAGTCAGTTAAATATGTTGTATATAAATTAATAGGAAGCATGCATATTGCAGAATAAAAAGATATGGTTCAGAATTATACATCACATCAAACATGGGGTAATTCTAGGTAGAAACTTGCCTTAAGAGCAAAGAGAAAAGTAATGGTTTCCAAGCCGTGCTACCCTCGATCAACATAATCTCCCAAAAATAAATAGTCGATATAACTGAAAAAAATACCAGTTGGTGAAACAACCTACAAGCTTATTATTGTAACTTGTAAATGGTATAAATGTCACACTTACGTAATGTCTCCTGCAGTAGAAGGAAAACCATATTCATTAAATAGCCGCATTAAGTTACCAAACTATCCGTGAAGATCGCCAAAGACTTTAACATGAGCTCTCAACTGAAGAACTGTGGGTTCCTGCATAAAAATCTGCTCAGCTGCATAGCAAAGCTCGCACACTTCATATGAATCCAAGAAAAACCTCCTATTAGCGGGAGCTTTCCAGTTTCGAGGCCTAAACAATGTAGAAATAATCTGCAAGAACACATGATAGTAAATTACCCAGCATAACTACCAGAAAAATATAAAGTTTTGGCAACGCATCATCTAAGTTATGCAAAAATAATCTTCAAAAACATATAATAGTAAAATACAAAGTATAAATACCAAAAAAGACTCATAGTTTTGGGAGTACAACAGATGATAGTATATTACCCAGTACAACTGCACAAAACACTAATAGTTTTAGTAACACTTGCCTTTTTATGCAAGCCCTTAGGAGATTTCTGTCTGGTGAACTTTTTAGATGGATATGATAGGTCATTATTCAAGGGAATCATTCGTCTGCTCTCATTTTCAAATTGATCCAACGATAACTTTCGTACCATCCCCCCAGGTTCCTTACAGCCTCTTTAGCAAAGACAACCGGTGACAACAAGACAGTGTGATACTGCAGTTTGCAGCACAAAGAACTATCAGGACACATAATGATGATCATGCAAAGGACATACTGTTGGGGTTTTATGGCGAAGTCCCTTAACGCAGCGGAAACGTGGAAAATCAAAATTTTCGGATTTCAAAATTTTTCTTAGATTAATTAAATAAGCTTATTTATTTAATTACCCAATTATCAAATTATGAAAAATTACACAAGAAATCAAATTTCTTAGTAATTATCGAATTGCCCCAATACTTTACAAATTGATCATTTTAGTCCTAAAATTTTCAAATACAATTTTGGATGATTCTAAATTATTTCTAAAATGATTTCCAACATGTCAAAATGAAATTGCAACAAAAACCACAATTTTAGCCAAATTGTCGTGGGGTCCCCTAAATTTACATTTTGTTCATTTTAGTCCTCAAATTGTCAAATATAATTTTAGGTTATTCCAAATCAGTTCTAAAATGATTTCCAACATGTACAATACATGAGAATACAAATTGCAACTCAAATCCCACAAAAAATCAAAATTGCTGAGAAGGGCCTAAAGGTTTCCAACTTGTGCATTTTGGTCCATTCTTGATCAAAACAAGTCAATATGAAATAAAATCATCACCAAACTTGATATACATCATATATACATCAATACACATCACATATATGAAAAGCCCCAAATTTGGAAAATGTATAAACCCTAATTTTTCAAATTCATCAAATTGAACAAATTAAACCAAATTAAACAAATCCAATGTTTCAATCAAGTCTCTACCACACCAAACAAGTCTCACTACTTTGAAATAACTCTAGAACAATTCTAGGTCATCAATGAGTGGCCTAACAACTCTAGAATGGAAACTAGTTCATCAAATGATCAAAAGAATGCTTACTAACACCTTAGAAGTTTTCTTTCAACACCATACATGCATTCACCCATTATCAAAACTTCCAACACTCAAAAGCATAAACAAGAAAGAGTAGAAAAACTTAAGAACAAGCTATGTTATAGCCTAGAACAAAAGGAACAAATTTCCCTCTAATAGAAAGGTGAAAATACTTACTAAATCCAAGCTTTTCCTTACATTTTCTTCTTTGTTCTTCACTTTTTCTCTCAACCTTCTTATGTTTTATTTTGGAGGCTTAAACTAGGTTAAACTTATGAAAAATATAACACTTTATATATGGGTGTGTGTTGGCCGAATTTATCAAGAAACAAGGAAAAAATATATTTTCAATTTTAAACAATTTAAATAAATATCTTAGGTAGTTAAAACAATTATGACAACTTTTTCCTTTACTTTAAAGTCAACAATTTACACTTGTAATCATTTCATAAATAAATATCATCATAGATATTTCATATTTTAATTACTTTAATTATTTAACAATTAAATAATTAATTAAATATAAATATCTAAATATATGTATTATATTTACTTTAAATATCTCAAATACATATATTAATGATATATGCCAAATACATTTATTTGACAATTTATTAATGTGTATTTAATAATATCATATATTAAATACAAATACACATTAATTAGGAAATGACGGTTCGACCCCTATTGCATTTATTTTTCGTTTAACGTTTAAACGATTTATAAATAATCACCATTATTCATAAAAGTTGCCTTAGTACTCTACGAGTATAATTCATTAGTGAGACTCTCTAGATTCAGGTATATCCGTCACAAAATCCAATTTCGTGTCCATAATTTACCCACCCGTAAATGATGACGACCACAGATAAACTAGCCGAATCATACAAGTCGAGGTCACTGCATACGTATAATCCATCCATCACAGGTATCTGGATAATCCAAGAGATATAGATGTAAACGTCAAATCACTATAGGTATTATCTCGTCGACGATTCTATTAGCAATCTTTAAATAACATTCGGAACTCATTTCCGAAGTATACTATGGCCATAGATTTAACTAATTTCTAATCACATATGGACTACCTATGCTCTGTACACAGAACTGACGGATCCTATCTTGACACACACAGGATATCCTGAGGATCGGTCCACACCCAACGAACAGGCGGAGGTCTTATCTAAATAGATCGGTGACGTGACTGTCATCTAAGTGTGGAGGATGTCTCATACATCCGCAGTGGTATCTCAAGTCGAAGGACCACTATGCTACTCAACCCGAGAAGATTCTTATTGACGTTAGTGTACCATCCATTAAGAATCTTTGATGATTCGTCAGTGTTTATCCACTATAAACACCTACAGGTCTATATGAGTCTCCCCAGACTCATGGTTCATTGGGATAAACCATCGGACCAAGTCTCGATATACGAAATGTACTGGTCTCAACGGATTTGAATAACCGACCCATGTTAGTAAATCTTGACAAGGAACTATATTTGATAATATACATTTAGCAGTGACACTTCCCAATATCAATTACAAACTACCTTTGTAACTGTGTATTGTATTATATATTATCGGGTCTTTATCTAATATATACATATCACTAAACCATATTTAGTTTCAATCTAATCGTAATCGGATCGAATACGCATATAAAAACAAGAGGTGCAACCATAAATAAGTAATATTATGGAAAATTAAATTGATCGTATTCATGAATCAGACATAAATACGATGAGGATTGGCGCTCTGAGCACCAACCCCAACAATTTCTCCCACTTGCTCTTGTGCCAATCCACGGTATCATATATACATCTCAATGTGTATCGTATACGCATGACCCTCAAAAGCTCACCTAGCACTTAAGAGGTAGGCAACAAGAAGTAGGTCCGCTATAACATATTGAGTTTGTCAAACAAACTCCATCGTTTCCCATAGCCAGCATCATTCATATTTTGTAGAATCTAAATTATACATTAATATGACTCTGATGCTACATCAGTATTGTGCTACAGCTACTGAGTTGTCCAAGTATTTATGGATCAAATCCAAAATACTATGAAGACAACCGCAAGCACAACAACAATACAAAACTTCTAGTTTATAAGGTCATTATGCAACTTCATAAGTCAATACTTCATAAGTTGCATCTAATTCCACTGAAAAATAGAATCCTCTGTGACACTCTCACTGCATCTTTTCTGACTCTTTATGACATAGACAGTCTAGCGTAATAATTAGACCAAAAACTAATCTGACCCAAATGATTACAGACTAAATGCTTCATGAATTAAGAAACTCGTTCTTAATATCTCAAATAGCACAAAGAACATGTTTCATGATCCATCCTATGGTCTATATGATATCAAAATAACTCGTAACAATTACAATTAAATCGATATCTACAATCGCACATAATAAAGTATTCAATATGTCATCATCCCATGATACATAAGATTTATTAGATATTCTAATCAATTACTCTTTCGAAAAAGGAATTGTCTTTTACGAAAGATGAATACAGTAAATAAGACATACAATAACTGTCCAACAGTTATACTAACTGTCATACATATAGCCTTGTTAGGTCTTTTATTAGATCATATCTAATGCACAACTAATAGGAGTATCTCACAAGTCTCTTAGTCTTATATCTTATATATATAACTTTATATCGTATATAACAGAGACTACTCACACTACTTTCACGGAGTAAAGAAGACTTGGGTATACCTTTTACCTCACAAACAACTCATTATTACTATAATAATGATAATGTTAAGATATATAATACTAGAAAGTAATTTGTACGCTCCCTCTAACCCTTCAATCACATATGTATTCTTTATACTTTGACAAGATCAGACAATCTGACTGATATAAAAAATAGAGAACACGTATTTCTGGAAGACTTATCCGAGTCTACAATAGTCTCTATAAGCTAGCACACTAAACTGCGATCTCAACAAAACACAAACTCTAGGGCCATTCCAGAATGAACTCTTCAAACAAAGAAATCACAATTGATCTCTTATCTGAATAAGTCATTCAAAAATGCCACTTTGCATTCTTTGGCTAAAATTTACAGTTTAATATCAAAATTAACAAATATATCTTTAATTGTTCAATTAGCGTGACTAGAGATAAGTTTTCTCAGAATCTACAATATATTGCTGAGTATAACTTTTCTCACTGTCATACTATAAAGGTCAAACCTTTAATAAGCCCACATTGCTTTTACTGCGCAAAATATTAGCACATATCATGAACTAATTCATAATTAAAGCTTAATCAAGTTCAAAACTTGATTGTAGTAAGCTACGAATAATCTTAGATGTATGGTTCAATAGTGAACTTCTAGAATCGATATCAAATATCGCTTCCATTATAAGTTATAGGATAATTTTCTTCGGTAAGAAAACAACTGAACCATTAAGTATCAAATACTCGTAAATGATTCTGATATCCTATTAGACTTATATAGAATATGTATAAGGGTTGTTTAATCTTATTAATTACGTAGTTCCATTTATAATTTATCATTCTCACATTTGACTTCAATAAGTCAAGTCTTTTCTACAATTGGTAACATCAGATGTTACACACCAAGTAATAAAAAAATTTTATTACTTAGGATCGTAGGAAATATATTCTATCAAATAGAATACAATATTCTATTAAACAGAATAAACGATAAACTTTTACTTATACCTCCGAGGTGTAAGTAATTTCTATTATATAACTATTATATAAAAGAAAGATTCAAATCTCAAAATTTCCAAAATTCGGATTTTCTACCTATACATATCATATATGTAACTATAGAAATTAATGGAACCTAAATTAAAAATATGAACTAGTGTTACTGGTGTTGGGGTTGGTGCTCAGAGCGCCAATCCGGACCGTATTTATGTCTGATTCATGAATACAAACATCCCATTTTCCATAATATTACTTATTTATGGTTGCACCTCTTATTTTTATATACTATTCGATCTGATTACGATTAGATTGAAACTAAATATGGTTTAGTGATATGTATATATTAGACAAAGGCCCGATAATATATAATGCATTACACAGTTACAAAGGTAGTTTGTAATTGACATTGGGAAGTGTCACTACTAAATGTATATTATCAAATATAGTTCCTGGTCAAGATTCACCAACACGGGTCGGTTAGTCAAATCCGTTGAGACCAGTACATGTCGTATATCGAGAATTGGTCCGATGGTTTATCCCAATGAACCATGAGTCTATGGAGACTCGAATAGACGTGACGGTGTTTATAATAGATAAACATTGAACGACTTACCGAAGATTCTTAATGGATGGTACACCAACATCAATAAGAATCTTCACGGGTTGAGTAGCATAGTGGTCCTTCAACTTGAGATACCGCTGTGGATGTATGAGACATCCTCCATACTTAGATGGCAGTCACGTCACCGATCTATTTAGATCAGACCTCCACCTGTTCGTTGGGTGTGGACCGATCCTCAGGATATTTTGTGTGTGTCAAGATAGGATCCGTCAGTTCTGTATACAGAGCATAGGTAGTCCATATGTGATTAGCAATCAGTTAAATCTATGGCCATAGTGTACTTCGGAAATCAGTTCCGAATGTTATTTATAGATTGCTAATAGAAACGTCGACGAGATAATACCTATAGAGATTTGACGTTTACATCTATATTTCTGGGATTATCCGGATTCTTGTGACAGAGGGATTATACGTATGCAATGACCTCGACCTGTATGATTCAGCTAGTTTATCTGTGGTCGTCATAATTTACGGGTGGGTAAAGTATGGACACGAAATTGGATTTTGTGACGGATATACCTGAATCTAGAGAGTCTCACTAATGAAATATACTCGTAGAGCACTAGGGCAACTTTTATGAATAATGGTGATTATTTATAAATCGTTTAAACGTTAAACGAAAAATACATGCGAACGGGCCAAACCGTCATTTCCTAAATAATGTTTATTTGTATTTAATATATGATATTATTAAATACACATTAATAAATTGTCGAATAAAAGTATTTGACATATATCATTAATATATGTATTTGAGATATTTAAAGTAAATATAATACATATATTTGAGATATTTGTATTTAATTAATCAATTAATTGTTAAATGATTAATATAATTAAAATATAAATATCTCACCAAATGATAAAGTTAGGAAATGATTATAAGTGTTTATTGTTGACTTTATACATAAAGGAAAAGGTTGTCAAATTGAATTTGACTTCCTTGGATATTTGTTTTAATTGTTAAAATTGAAAATATTCATTTTCCTTTTTCTTTGGTCTTTTCGGCCAACACCCTAAATAAATATAATTGTTATATTTTTGAGTTGCAATTGTTGACTTGGTTGAATAATTCATTAAAGTGTAATGATTTAGAAATACAAGTTGACAAGTTGAACTTAAATGAAACAAATGAAAATATCTTGATATTTTCTCACCATCAATTTCGGCCAAGGCTAAATTTGTGGAGTATATATTATTTTGTTTCATATTTTAGGGCTTAACAAGTTCATTTGAAACCAAAATAAACATAAAAGAGAGTTGAGAGCAAAGTTTCAAGGCTAAAGGGAAAAGGCTTGAAAAAGATTATTTTTGTAAGTCTTTCTTTAATGTCTTCAACATGAAATATATTTCTAACATGCTTAGCCTCATTTTGTGATGCTTTGATGTTATCTCTACTCTTATAGTTTGTGTTTATATGGTTGTGAACTTGAATGAAAGTTTGATGCATGTAAGTAAGCTTGAAATGGTTTCAAAGCTTTACTTTTGATTCTTAGAAAATCAAGTTGCCATTCTAGAGTTGGTAAGCCACTCCTTGGTGACCTAGAATTTTTCTAGAGTTGTTTCAAAGTGGTGAGGCTAGATTGGTGAAGTATTGAATGGATTAAAGTGTTGGATTTTGTAAATTTGGTGAAATTGTACAATTTGATGAAATTGAAAATTAGGGTTCATAATCCACTCCAAATTTGGGGCCTTTCATATATGTGATGTATTATGGTATGAAGATATTTCATGTAAATTTTTGGGTTGATTGGATTTGATCTTGGCATGTTTTGAACAAAAGGGACCACAATATAATTACTTGAAAATTTGGGGGTTGTCACGGCATTAGACTAAAAATTGGGGATTTATGTGAAATCTGATTTTGATGCATTAGATGTGTTGAAAAACATTTTAGAAATGATTTAGAATCATCCAAAAATTATATTTGATAATTTTTGGCTAAAATAATCAATTTACAAAGTTTTAGGGCAATTCGGAAATACCAAGAAATTTGATCTCTTGTGTAATTTTTCAGAATTTTGATAATTGGATAATTAAATAAATAAGTTTATTTAACTGATCCGAGAGAATTTTAAAATCAGAAAATTTTGATTTTCCGCGTTTCCGCTGCGTTACCGATATCCCCCTAAAAAACCCCAACAAAATGGTATGAGAGCGAGTCTGATTCTGGACACCTCGATATGATTAGCCCTTTAAAATCTAGTGTTTGTTCTTTTCTTTACTTGATACATTCATGCTTTCATTTAATTTGATTAAATTTAAAGTGTATGACACTTTATAGAATATCCCCGCTTAATAAGGTTTTAAAGTAACTTGTATTTGGAATACTTGTTTCTTTGTCCGTCTTTTCAATACGGTTAATGAATATTTTTCAGTGACTACATCCGAGACCGTGCCTCTGCTGTGAGGGTGTAGCCAATAGAGATTTATTTATGCCGGATGTATATAAGATACTAGATAAATTCAAGCGAAAGCGGAATCCTGAACGTGCCCTAGCTGTCAGGGTTACGCAAGTAACTTGAGTTTATCATTGACGAGTTTAACCTTGGTACGTCTCCTTGTGGGCCTGCCTTAGCAGCGAGAACATGAAAAGAAAAGGACCGGAAACCCAGGAGTCACTAGTGAGTTATTGACAATGAGTTGTCTACCTGTGAATATACGTAGGCGAGACCGTGCCTCTACTGTGAGTCGAAATATATTCATGGGGTCCCCTTCCCATTATGGAATTCGATTTAATTATTGAATTCTCATTTTTCCGTTGGGGATTACGGTATTACGTAAAATAGTGGGAGGCACTGCTAAGTTTAAAAATTCCTTAACTTAGACAGTGTGTATTATTATGGAAATAGCCGCTTGTTTGTTTTCTTTAATCTATATTAGATAGAATTAAACTTTTAATTCACTGCACACATATTTTGATATGTTATCTGACTTGACTTTTGGTTGCAGTTATTCTAGAATAGGTTCTAGATACTACTAGACTAGGATATTATTAGATTGGTCTAAACCATCGGGAACTATTGTTCCGATTTTCTTCAAAAATCAAGATGGTTAATGACTTAGTTTCTAAGTCATGATAGATAATCTAGATAGATATCCCTTTTAGGATATAATACTTTCGAGAGAATAGTTTCTTATGCAGTAAGAATTGACTTGAATTAGTTCATGTCTCGAGATTCTTGACTGGTATTAAGAAAGCCCCATTAGGTATTTGTTTATCTAGTAATGACGTTTCTTAGCTTTAATGACCTTTAGAGGCAATGTGTCTGACACAATTTGCTAATCAATTATTTGCAATTGTTGTGAATAGTTGAATGTAAATAGTAAAGCTAAATAAATGAGATGCGTATAGTTGTGTATAGAAAATATTGATTTTCACAATACTACAACTATAGGTATTGGATACCATATCTCCCATCTAGTTATTTAAAAATATTAGTTAACGATTGTTTTGATATTTGGTATCGGAACTCGCGACTATTGGATAGTTACTTGTTCTTTATAAACAATTGTTATATATTTGAAATATAACTAGTAGTGTCATTGACGTAGAGATAAACATTAAGAAAAATTATTCGGTAAAATAAATAATTTAGAACGGTGCTTTATGAGTTTAATCACTTAAACATTAGATGCTTATTCCGTATGGTAAAGGATGGTTTGATACGAGATCACACCACATATCCTTATCCATTTAACAAATATTGTATTCGGGAAGGTGATTAAGATCTCGTTTAACTAATAATTGTCATTGGACCACCAGATTCATTAAACTGATACATTAGATATATGTAGTTTTAATGAATTGTAATTGCTTAAGGTAGTCTTCTTTACTTCGTAACTTAGTTTATGAATTATCATAACTTAGTTACGTGTTTTTGAAAGAACACATATTGAACGTCTTGAAATGATCAAGAATTTTCAATCTGTTCTGATGAAACGTAGGTTGAACATTTTTGACTTGTTCAAATATATTCAATCTAAAGTTTTATGAGAACTCTATCATTAAAATTCATTACATGTCTTTGAACTGTTCAAATATCTTTGATACGATCAAACATATGAATTTAAAGAAATTAGTTCTAAAGTTATTCAGTGAATATGATTCTTATTCAATATTATTCTTCCACGATTCCATCTTGATGGAATTTAGTAGTGGCAGCAGTCGAATCTTATATGATTTGATTCGTTTGATATTGAATGTTACCGAATTAGTTTCAATACTCTTGGGGATATGCTCCAGTAACACTAGTTTATCTTTTTTAATTTAGGTTCCATTAATTTCTACATTTACATATATGATATGTATAGGTAGAAAATTTGAATCTTGGAAAGTTTGAGATTTGAATATTTCTTTTATGTAATAGTTATATAATGGAAATTACTTACGCCTTGGAGGTATAAGTAAAAGTTTATCCTTTATTCTTTTTAATAGAATATTGTATTCTATTTGATAAAATATCTTTCCTACGATCCTAAGTAATAAAATTATTTTATCACTTGGTGTGTAACATCAGATGTTAACAATTGTAGAAAAGACTTGACTTTTGAAGTCAAATGTGAGAATGATAAATTATAAATGGAACTACGTAATTAATAAGATGAAACAACCCTTATACATCTTCTATATAAGTCTAATAGGATATCAGAATCATTTACGAGTATTTGATACTTAATGGTTCTGTTGTTTTCTTACCGGAGAAAATTATCCTATAACTTATAATGGAAGCGATATTTGATATCGATTCCGGAAGTTCATCATTGAACCATAGATCTAAGATTGTTCGTAGCTTACTGCGATCAAGTTTTGAACTTGATTAAGCTTTAATTATGAATTAGTTCATGATTTGTGTTAATTGTTTGTGCAGCAAAAGCAGTTTGAGCTTATTAAAGGTTTGACCTTTATAGTATGACAGTGAGAAAAGTTATACTCAGTAAAGTATTGTAAATTCTGAGAAAACTTGTCTCTAGTCACGCTAATTGAACAATTAAAGATATATTGGTTAATGTTGATATTAAACTGTACATTTTAGCTAAAGAATGCAAAATGGAGTTTTTGAATGACTTATTCAGAAAAGAGATCAGTTGTGATTTCTTTGTTTGAAGAGTTCATTCTGGAATGGCCCTAGAGTTTGTGTTCTGCTGAGATCGCAGTTTAGTGTGCTAGCTTATAGAGCCTATTGTAGACTCGGATAAGTCTTCCAGAAATTCGTGTTCTCTATTTTTGATATCAGTCAGATTGTCTGATCTTGTCAAAGTATAGAGAATAAATATGTGATTGAAGGGTTAATGGGAGCGTACAAATTACTTTCTAGTGTTATATATCCTAACAACATTATCATTATTATAGTAATAATGAGATGTTTGTAAGGTAAAAGGTTTACCTAAGTCTTCTTTAGTCCGTGAAAGCGGTGAGAGTAGTCTCTGTTATATTTGATATAAAGTTTTATATAAGATATAAAACTAAGAGACTTGTGAGATACTCCTATTAGTCGTGCATTAGATATGATCTAATAAAAGACACAACAAGGCTATATGTATGACAGTTAGTATAACTGTTTGACAGTTAATGTGTGTCTTGTATATAGTATTCATCTTTCGTAAACAATGATTCCTTTTTCGAAAGAAATATTGATTCGAATGTCTAATCAATCTTATGTATCATTTGATGATGACATAATGAATACTTTCTTATATGCGATTAACGATATCGATTTAATCGTAATTGTTACGAGTTATTTTGATATCTTATAGACCATATGATGGATCTTGAAACACGTTCTTTGTGATCTTTGAGATATTAAGAACAAGTTTCTAATTCATAGAGAATACAATCTGCAACCATTATGGTCATATTAGTTTTGAGACTAATTATGGCATTAGACAGTCTACGTCATAAAGAGTCACAAAAGATGCAGTGGGAGTGTCACGAAGGATTCTACTATTCAGTGGAATTAGATGCAACTTATGAAGTATTGACTTATGAAGTTGCATAGTGACCTTATAAATTAGAAGTTTTATATTGGTGTTGTGCTTGCGGTTGTCCGTATAGTATTTTGGATTTGATCCCTAAATACTTGGACAACTCAGTAGCTGTAGCACAATTCTGATGTAACATCAGAATCATATTAATGTATAATTTAGATTCTACAAAATATGAATGATGATGGCTATGGGAACGATGGAGTTTGTTTGACAAACTCAATATGTCATAGCGGACATGCTTCTTGTTGCTTGCCTCTTGAGTACTGGGTGAACTTTTGAGGGCCATGTGCATACGATACACATTGAGATGTGTATATGATATCGTGGATTGGCACTAGAGCAAGTGGGAGAAATTATTGAGGTTGGTGCTCAGAGCGCCAATCCGGACCGTATTTATGTCTGATTCATGAATACGAACATCCCATTTTCAATAATATTACTTATTTATGGTTGCACCTCTTGTTTTTATATACGAATTCGATCTGATTACGATTAGATTGAAACTAAATAAGGTTTAGTGATATGTATATATTAGACAAAGGCCCGATAATATATAATGCATTACACAGTTACAA
>SKCR01003356.1:0-64870 GCA_019454045.1 Zanthoxylum bungeanum | reverse complement strand
ATAACATTTGACGATTTTGTATAACCGACAAACAAGGTTTGCAGGTTATTCAATCCATGATTGGATCAATGCAAGCATAAGGTTCTTCGAACTGTCGTTTTGAAATAATCATAATGGTTTATGATTTGACTCAAAACGAAATAATTCTTGTGTATATAAGGAGGTTAGTGGGAGCGCACTACATTGAAATTCCCATAAAAAATGGTGAAAGCTTGGCTTTCATAGATATTCTTTCAATAGAAAATTCTCCGTAGAATTCTGGGAGAGTAACAACCTTTATTCAAGGAATAAAGATCTACTGGGATAGATTTGGAGTTTGTTAACACTCTCTGGGAAATCGTACATTTAAAATGTACTTGTTGGTGTCTCATACGCTTCGAGCATATGGAGTCACAATCGGGTCAATCCTAGTGATAGTCACTAAATTGAAATAAGAACATCTGTTAGTATCTTAGAGAACTAAAGATGCTGTCTTAAACTATGGAGAAGGAGAACTTGAAGTGACTGGGATCACGCTGCAAGTTTCCAAACTATTAAATACCGCGGTACTATAAAGTTTGAATTACGGGACAGTGAGCTGGAAATCTTCCAAGCAAGATAACTGTTGCCGAATATAAACAACAATGCGGATTATTGCTGCAGCTGAGACAGCAAAAGAAGCCATTTGGATCGAACATAAATCTAATTAGATTAGATATAGTTCTGTTAGCAGCTGAACTAGGCGTCAGCACAGGCTAAGGAATTAAAGGTCTCATCGACGATCCAGATATATACTTCTATATCATCTGATTCGTTCGAATCATACATCGTGGCGATGTGTGATGTGATGATCGTGTAAATCGCGTCAGACGATAATCAAGCAGATCCGCTGACGAAAACCTTTCCTCAGCAATTTGAGCGAACCTTACATAGTTCAAGTGTTGGAGCACTTGAGTGACTCGCTACGTGCCAAGTGGGAGATTGTTGGATAATATGACCCATAGCGTCACTATTTGCACAGATCATTGTGTTGTTGTAGCAAATTAACTATGTAACAAGGAAATTGCACTCTCATCGTTTGTGATTAGATCACCTTAGATATATAAATGAAGAGAGGTCCCTATGATTAGTTCCTGGATTGAGATGATATGAGACAGTATCAGTCCACGAAGGATTAATCATTAAATATCCCTAGCCGTAGTATTATCGAGACTGGACATCGATAATGCGGAATAGGCTAGTATTGCACTTGTGCGCGTTGTGAGGGCACAACGGCATAGTTCTCATATATATAAGTGTTGGAAACTTATGCAAGTGCGATAGGAGGTCGTGTTTCACCGATGGTACGGAAAACAGCTTCGCTCTGGATAGACCCTTCGGAATCCCATTGGTATTATGACTAGGTGTCTATGGGAGGCCGAAATCGAAATCGAGGTAGGTGTGTATAGTCTTAACCTGAGACTTGCATCGCTAATACTTACGATAATCGATATAACTTTGGCTTTAACCGGTTCTGTGTCTACCACTTCTGGGTTTATCAGAGAGTCGTAGAGTATTGGTGTGATGTCGAGACGGAAGTATCACTCCAGTCATAGTGGAGATGATGTCACGCAGGATACGGTATTAGTGCTCTTAAGTGATGCGCATCCAATCGTGATATTATGACCAGGTCATGAATATCCGATTATAGAGACTAGTTACCAGACATCCGATATGTGTTTCGGACGGGGCAGACACTTATCCAGCCCCAGCCCTAACACGTGACTATCCGATACTGGGCCGATATGCACAATACTACGGTATACTACGCTTGATATAGATCTATATTCCTGTAAGAATATTTCTGGAGAATTGGGTAGGCATGGCGCTTTGCTAGAAGCCAACCTTGTCTTGTAAATCGGTATAAACGTAGTACAAGGTACTTACGTGTTCGGACAGTCCGACGATCGTATTTACTGCCAACATATCCGGAGATCTCATGGGTCGGTTCCTGAAGATTCACCGATGACGTATGACTCGCACTTTAATTAATCTGGGATTAATTCGATGAGAGATGAAAAATTACTCTAGGATTAATTACGGAGATATTTTATCTCGGATAAAATATCGTAAAGAGAGAGAACGATTAATTTAGATTAATCGATAAATAAATATATTCGATATATTATAACGAAATTAGATTTCGACGCGGAATTGAAATTAGATTTTAATTCGTGGGAACGAATTAATTTAGAATTAATTCGTTAGCAACATGAATAGTGAATTCGCTAGGCGTAATCATTTAATTACGACGCAACGGAAAATCTTTAATTAGAATTAGCGAACCCGAGCCCGAGTGTGATTGCGAGCGCATTCGTATTTCGAATTCGAGTGCGGCGACGCAAGTCACATCAAGCGTCAAATCGCTAGTCGCATCTAGCGTCACATCAAGCGTCAAATCATGTCACTTTGAGTGATATGACAATTGATTAGATTGACATGTGATGTGAAGTGACTTGATGTGAAAAGAGATTGGTGATGGAAATAAAGGTGAAAAGACTTGTACTTTTGACTTTTGAATTATTGAAAATTGGTAAATGGTTTAATAATTTTGGAAATTATAAAAAACCAATTACAACTTTTCTCTTTCCCTCCCAACTATTTCGGCACTCTCTCTCTCTTTAGGACAGTACACGGTTTTGCCTCTTTTGGAGCCAAAAACCTCTCCTTCTTCTCTCACGGTCTCAAGACCGAATTTTTCTCCATCTCTTTTTGGTTTGACCGAAATTAATTGGAGAAGCTATGATCTTCTTGCAAGATCTTTGTGCTAGCACACTCTTGGAGGCATCCTAAGGTGATAGGGAAGTGAGTTCATGAGCAAGGAATCACCTTGTGAAGCTTGGAGCATCAATGAAGGACCACCCAAAACCGAAAATGGACTGCAACTTACTGCCATTGCCGAGCTTGGAGGGAGGCAGCAACACCAAGGCCGAATTTGGTTCACCTTCACCGCATCCAACCGATCCATGTGAGTCTTTTCCGCACCTCATTTGGTTGTATTCAACTTGTTTTATGCATGATTTATAATCCTTAGGACTTGATTGAAACTTGACATCAATCACATCAATCATCAAATGTCATATCACTCAAAGTGACGTTTGATTTGACGTTTGATGTGACGAATGATTTGACGCTTGATGTGACGAATGATTTGACGCTTGATGTGACTTGCGTGCCGTACTCGCATTTGAAATACGAATGCGCTCGTAATCACACTCGAGCTTGGGTTCGTTAATTCCAAATTAACGATTTATCCGTTGCGTCGTAATTAAATGATTACGCCTGGCGAATTCACTATTCACGTCGCTAACGAATTAATTCCAAATTAATTCGTTCGCCCGAATTAAAATCCAATTTCAATTCGCGTCGAAATCCAATTTCGTTTAATATATCAAATATATTAATTTACCGATTAATTCCAAATTAATCTTTATCTCTCTTTTATTGATATTTTATCCTAGATAAAATATCTCCGAAATTAATCCCAGATTAATTTTCTCTCTCATCAAATTAATCCCAGATTAATTAAAGTGCGAGTCATACTTCATCGGTGTATCATTGGGACGCGACCCAAGAGATCCCCGGATATGTTGGCAGTAAATCGGGTCGTCGGACTATCCGAACACGTACGTACCAAGTACTACGTTTTACCGATTCACAAGACAAGGTTGGCTTCTAGCAAAGCGCCATGCCTACCCAATTCTCCGGAAATATCCTTACAGGAATATGTGATCTATATCAAGCGTAGTATACCGTAGTATTGCGTATTTCGATCCAGTATCGGACTGTCACGTGCTAGGCCTGGGGCTGGAGTTGTGTCTGCCCCGTACGAAGCACATGTCAGATGTCTGGTAACTAGTCTCTATAATCGGATATACATGACCTAGTCATAATATCCCGATGGCCGCGCAGCACTTAAGAGTACTAATACCGTATCCTACGTGACATCATCTCCACTATGACTGGAGTGATACTTCCGTCTTGACATCACACCCAATACTCTACGATTCTCAATATACCTAGTATCGGCGTACACAGAACCGGTTAAAGCCCTAGACGACCTCAACCAAAGTACATTGATTGTCGTAAGCATTAGTGGTGCAAGTCTCAGGTTAAGACCAAATACACCTACCCTGATGTCGGACTCCCATATACACATAGTCAAACTACCAATGGGATTCCGAGGGGGTCTATCCAGAGCGAAGCTTGTTTCCCGTACCGTCGGTGAAACACAACCTCCTACCGCACTTGCATAAGTATCCAATACTTAAGTATATGAGAACTACGCCGGTGTGCCCTCACAACGCGCACAAGTACGATACTAGTCTTTTACGTATTATCGATGTCCAATCTCGATAATACTCTGACTATAGATATTTAATGATTTATCCTTCGTTGATTGATACTGTCTCATGTCATCTCAATCAAGGAATAAATCATAAGGACCTCTCATCATTATACATCTTGGTGATCTAATCACAAATGATTAATAAGAGTTGCCAATTTCCTTTGTCACATAGTATTAATTTGTACAACAATACAATGATCTGTACAAATAGTGACGCTATGGGTCATAACTGTCCAACATTTATTATGTGTTTAGAATGCATGTTTAAGGGTGTATGATGATGAGACCTTAACAAAGATAATAAATTGGTTGCCAATTTGCACGCGAAAAACCCTCAAATAATATTAAGCGTCTTTCCTTCCATTGAGTGATTCTCACTCAAGATCCGAGACGGCATTGGTTGTTGGCCAAAGTCAAGGCCTTTGTCTGTCAAGATGTGTTTGAATCACGAAGGCTTTGTTACATGTCAGTGTCATGTCCAAGTTGTGGTTTGTTGGCCAAAGTCAAGACCACTTCTTGTCCATCGACATTGATTACGAACTTTCCATGGTCAATGGGTCGCGCTTAACTGGGATCATTAAGCTTGTTGTGCCAAAGCCAAGGCTTAGTTGATTCAGAGGAAAAAAGGTTAGGTAATACATTGGATGTATTGGCATATATAAGATATATGTTTCGGACTTGGACGTCCTCCTACCGGATCTAGGAATTGGATTGGATCCAATTGATCTTAGAGATCTACCTAGTTAATCATCATACAATTTGTTGGCCAAAGTCAAGATTGTGTGATATTTAACGGGATCCTAGCCCACTAGGAAACACGGTTTCCCGAGTACTCGACAGAGGGTTAGAGGCTCGCCGAAAAATAGTGGGAGGCAAGAATTGAATTTGCATACTCGTTCAATTACTCGCCATACGCGCTCATTCAAATTATTTCGTCGTTAGATTAAATGTTAGTTGGACTAAATATTTAAATTGTTGTTTTAATTAACAGTTGGACTGTATTATAGTTGATTATATATAATTGGATTATATTAATCAATATATTTGAATTAATTAATTTCAGTTTACAGTTGATTTTATAATTGGATTATAGTAATCAATGTAATTGAGGTTAATTAATTTAAATTATATTTGATTATATAGTTGGACTATTATAATCATTATAATCAATAGTACCACAAATCGTTGATTAAATAGTTGGACTATTAGAATCAAGATAGAAATGAAAGATTAGTGTTAAAAACATAATCCTGGGTGAAAATGTATTTAAACGACTTTAATTTTCAAATTGGGAATAATTTCAAGATGGTCTTGGAAATTAATAAGTTATTTTATTTGATAAAATAATGAATTATGCCTAAAGCCCGGAGTTAAGCAAATAAGTGGAGTATGATATTTGGAATATTCTTATAATGATAACTTTAGCGCTTAATCCATTAAGCTTGTCGAAGTAGACTCTTTAATTTCTGAATCAGAATTAAGGATTAGATCCTTAAAGTATGATAATAAAATTGAAGGATTTTCATGGATCTATTTTAGATCTTTGAAATATTAAATTGCAATAAATAATTCTTGGAGAATTAATGACTATTCTCAAGGAGACAAAGTCAAAGTTTGCAATTAGGCAAGTAGTGCAAGGCACACCTTACTTCAATATTCTAGAAACCCGAGGCTTGGCCAAAGGCTACTGGAATATTGAAATTGGCAAAGGCAAAATCATAATAATCTTTTGGGAAGATAAAAGGATATATCCTAAGAAGGAATTGAAGACGAGCAAGGCTCTTACTTCAAATATGTTTGTCATAATTATGTTCACAACTAGTATTGAAATTGGATTTTAAATACTTAGTGTGATACATAAAATGTACTGTTGTGCAGAATCTGCTTTAAGCAGATACTGACTTCAGATGAGATTACTCTGTGAATTGAAAACGGGACGATAGTCGCTGTTTTACCATAGATACCTAAGTTTAGGACTTACCCTCGGGTGTGTACTTAAATTAGGGAACTGTTATAATGTAACTAGTTTGACTAGAAACATTATCTTTATATCAGTGTATAACCCGCTGCGGGTGTACCTTTATATTCTAGAACACTAAAGTGTTTTATTATATAAAGATGATATTGAGATAAACACATTAGATGTGAATAACAGAATTTATATTTTGAATATAAATAAATCTCAAATGTATATAATGACAAATAAATAGCTCAAACTGATTTGATCAGTTAAGAAACTAATTGTGGCATTGTTGTCTGGGACACAATCAAACAAGACTCGTATATCCACACTTTCGAAGAGTGGGTACTTGGACTGTTTTGATTCTATTCAAATAAAGTCTACGAATCTAGTTTATAAAGCAAAGTGCTTAAAACACCTTTACTCGGTAAAAGTGAAAATGCCACCGATCTGTTAGCCCTAGTTCATAGTGAAGCAAATGGACCCATGTCTAGCTAGGCTAGAGGTGGAAATGAATATTACGTGACCTATACGGATGTGGCATCGCGTAATGGTTGTGTGTTTCTTTTGAAGAACACAAATCAGAAACTTTTATAGTTTCGACACGAAATAGACAAACAGATCAGCTATAGTATTAAACCGTCACGGTAAACCGTAATGAAAAAACTTAAGCAGTAAGTTTCTCGTATACTTGAAAGAGTATAGTATTCTTTCAATGAGGACTCCTCCCGGAACACGTCAGTTTGACGGTGTGTCCGGAAAGGATTAACCGAATTTTGTTAGACATAATAAGGTTAATCACGAGTCGCTCTGAGCTACCATTTCCTTCAACGGATAAGCTTTAAACAGTGCAAGAACTTATTTTGAATAAGGTTCCATAATAATCTGTTTGACAGATATCATATTAGATATGAAAGGGAAAGAAACGAGTTTTCTCATTCCTGACCATTTGGGTATGCTTGGCATATGTTTGGATGATACCAAACTAAAACCCAAATAGGATAAGTGCCAATTGTAGGATATCCTAGGGATACCATGAGTATTGTACTTATATACCTCACATGAGAACAATTAGATTTTTGCTCACCATGCGGTTTTCCTAAAAGGAATACCGATATGCAGTGGTAAGTGAGAGGAGGATAATATAACTCGATGAAAATCGAGAGTAATACTGTTCTAGGCACCAAATCATAATGGAACATACATAGTTCATCAAGGATGAAACTATACCATTAATCTTCGAATACACGAGAACTAAGGAAGTGATACAATGTATCAACTCCCTTATTATGGCAAAGTGCCATATAATCCGAAATGGATTCCATGTATTTCAACCAGTTTGGATACTAGTTGATGTACCATAAGGCATTGTGCCTATTGTACTATATAAATCTTCAAGGAAGACGTACATGGATGGCAACATACCAACATATAAAGCTAGGCTTTTAACGAAAGGTATCGTTATCGACATTGTGTTGATTACGATTCAACCTTTTACCTGTTGCCACGGTAAATCCATTTGGATAATGCTTGCTGATACGAGCATGGGTTCTTGGAATTATCGTTTTGATGCAATCATAATGGTATATGATTTAATTCAAAACGAAAATGATTCTTGTGTAAATAAGAGGGTTAGTGGGAGCGCACTGACAGTGGTTGTCCTATAAAATAATGATAATATGTCATTTCTTGGAAATGATATTCCCATAAAATAAATATCGGTGAAAGCTTAGCTTTCAAAATACTCTCCGTGGAACCGTACATTGAAAAATGTACAAGACCTGGTGTATCATACACTTTGAGCATATGGATTCACAAATAGGCTAATCCGAGTGATAGTCACTGGATTGATGTTAGGAACATCCGTTAGTATCTTAGAGAACTAAGATGCTGTCTTAACCTATGGAGAAGGAGAACTTGAAGTGACTGAGATCACTATAGCAAGTTTCCTATAACCGATAAAGACGACTAAAAGTCACAAACGGTACTATACAGTTTGTATAACGGTGTGCAGTGAGCTGGAAATCTTCCAAGCAAGATACTGTTACCGAATAAACAACAAATGCGGGTTAATTGCAGCAGCTGAGGCAGCAATAGAAGTCATTTGGGTCGATACATATCTAATTAGATTAGATATAGTTCTGTTAGCGGCTGAGCTAGGCATCAGCACAGGCTAAAGAATTAATGGTCTCATCAACGATCCAGATACATACTTCGATATTCATCTGATTCGTTCAGATCATACATCGTGGCGATGTGATGATCGAATAAATCGCATCAAGATGATATTCATGCAAATCCGCTGACGAAAGCTTTTCTCAGTAGTTTGAGCCAACCGTACATAGTTCGGGTGTTAGACACTCGAGTGACTGGCTATAGGCCAAGTGGGAGATTGTTGGACAATTATGACCCATAGCGTCACTATTTGTACAGATCACGGTGTTGTTGTACAAATTAACTATGTGACATAGGAGATTGCACTCGTATCATTTGTGATTAGATCACCTAGATATATAAATGATAAGAGGTCCCTATGATTTGTTCCTGGACGGAGAATGATATGAGACAGTATCAGTCCATGAAGGATAAATCATTAAACATCCATAGTCAGAGCATTATCGAGATTGGACATCGATGAATGCGTAAAAGACTAGTATTACACTTGTGCGCGTTGTGAGGGCACAACGACATAGTTCTCATATATTTGGGTATAGGATACTCATGCAAGTGTAATAGGAGGTTGTGTTTCACCGATGGTGCGAGAAACAGCTTCGCTCTGGATTAGACCCCCTCGGAATTCCATTGGTAGTATGACTACGTGTCTATGGAAGTCCGAAATCAGGGTAGGTGTATTTGGTCTTAACCTGAGACTTGCACCGCTATACTTGCGACAATCAATATACTTTGGTTGCGGTCGTCCAGGGCTTTAACCGGTTCTGTGTACGCCAATACTGGGTATATTGAGAATCATAGTGTGTTGGGTGTGATGTCAAGACGGAAGTGTCACTCCAGTCATATGGAGTTGATGATCACGCAGGGATACAGAACTCGTTCTCTATATAAGGTTGCAACCGTCGGGATAATATGACTTGGTCATGATTATCCGATTTTAAAGAGACTAGTTGCTTGTTATCCGATATATGCTTCGTACGGGGCAGACACTGTACCAGCCCAGGCCTTGCATGTGATCATCCGATACTGGACAGAAATACGCAATACTACGGTATACTACGCTTGATATAGATCCTTATTCCTGTAAGGATATTTCCGGAGAATTGGATAGACATGGTGCTTTGCTAGAAGCCAACCTTGTCTTGTAAATCGGTAAAACGTAGTACTTGGTACTTACGTGTTCGGATAGTCCGACGACCGATTTGACTGCCAAAATATCCGGGGATCTCATGGGTCGCTTCCCAAAGATTCACCGATGACGTATGACTCGCACTTTAATTAATCTGGGATTAATTAGATGAGAGAGAAAATTAATCTGGGATTAATTGGAGATATTTTATCTAGGATAAAATATCAATTAAAGAGAGAGAAACACAATGAAATTAATCGAGGAATTAATATATTTGATATATTAACGAAATTGGATTTCGACGCGGAATTAAAATTAGATTTTAATTCGGGCGAACGAATTAATTTAGAATTAATTCGTTAGCGACGTGAATAGTGATTTCACTAGGCGTAATCATTTAATTACGACGCAATGGAAAATTCGTTAATTTGGAATTAGCGAACCCGAGCCCGAGATTATTTACGAGCGTATTCGTATTTGGAATTCGAGTGCGGCACGTCAAATCAAGCGTCAAGTCGCTAGTCGCATCTAGCGTCGCATCAATCGTCAAATCATCACTTTGAGTGATGTGACAATTGATTGGATTGATTGATTGATGTGAGTGATGTGACAATTGATTGGATTAATAAAGTGATGAGTGATGTGACTTGATGTGTAAAGGTGATGTGTGTGGTTGGCAATTAAAACCAAATGTGTTTGAAATGAATTGGATTTTAATTTCAAGTGTATAGATGCATAAAACAACACCCAAAACCGTATAACACTTCACTCTTTTTCCCTCATCTCTCTCCTATTCTTCTTTCTCTCCATCTCACACGCCATTTTTTGTTCTTGTGAGGCAGTGGACTGCCGAATTTGATAAAAGAAAATGGAGGGAAGCAAGTGTGTTGTGGCAAAACAAGAGTGCTAGCACACTCCGGGATCATGCCAAGATGATAGGGAAGTATACCCATGAGCCGGAAACCACTACGATGAAGCTTGGAGCTTCAAATCATGAAGATGAGGGGCGCAAATCACTGTTCACAGCAGCCCACTGCCGCCCAAAAGTGAGCAGAAATTTGAATTTTTGTTGCCCAAATCGTCGCTCAACCGCTCGATGTAAGTATTCCGCACTTCCGTCGTTGTATTCACTTATGATTCATGCTTGAGTTTTGATCTTGGGACCTTTAAAAACTCCAACAGCGGGATCCGATATATGTTTCGTACGGGGCAGACACAGAGCCAGCCTTAGGCCTAACATGTGACATCCAAACTGGATCGTATTACGTATTACATTACATTGTATTACTACGCCTGACACATATTATATTCCTCAACGAATATTTCTGGAGAATTGGGTTGGCACAATGTTTTGCTAGAAGCCAACCATGTTTTAAAATGGTGAGAATGTGGCATGGGATACGCATATGTTCGGATAGTCCGAAAGCCATATTTACTGCCAACATATCATAAAAATCTTGGGCCGCTTCCCAAAGATTCACCAATGACATTGACTCGAATAGAATTAATATGAGATTAATTATAAGAGAGAAAATTAATCTGGGATTAATTGCTGTAAGAATTAATCTGTGATTAATCTGTATAGAAGAGAGAACGCGATTAATTTAGAATTAATCGATAAAATAAATTTAATAGTTAAATTAGATTTTTCTATTTAATTTATGTATTTGGGCTAAAATAATGTATCGGATCTATTAATTGAAATCGGATTTCAATACGAAATTAAAATTGGATTTTAATTCGGGCTAACGAATTAATTTGGAAAGTGATTATCGAATAAATTTTGCAAGGCATGCTGATTATTTAATTAAATTAGATTTAATTATGTCGAGACGACAAATTCGTTTAATTCGGAATTAAACGAACCCGGGCCCAAGTCTAGTTGTTGTGTTAGAGAAGCCAACTTAAATTTGGAATTAACTGAGGTGGGACCCATGACTTACATCAAATTTCTTCACATTGATGTGAGTAGTTGGCTACATTAATTGTATTCATTTAACACCACACCAACCAACTTTTGGAAAAAAAAATACCAACCACTCTCCTTTTCTCCCTCACATGGCCGAACCTTCTCTCCATTTGGATTGAAATTTTGCTTCAAAATTTAATCAAAGTTTGCACTTGGAGGAGTCATTGATTTGAATAGGGAACTCACCTAAGGACAAACAATAAGCTTGGAGCTCATCCAAAGGAAATTTTTGAAATTTCTCCATAAATTAATGTAGTGTTTCCGCCACTTTACTTGATTATTTCGTACAAAAAATCACATTTAGGATCTTGTGACAAGTCTTAGAGACTAACAACTATCTTATGTTTTCTCGGCAGCATATGCCTCATAAATTGAATTATGTTACTCATGACTTGGAGTTAGCTGTAATAGTATTTGCATTGAAAATTTGGAGGACACTACTTATAAGAAAGAAAAATGTCAGATCTTAGCTAACCACAAGAGTCTCAAGTATCTAACCACACAAAAGGAGTTGACTATGAGACAAATATGATGGATTGAGTTTGTTGAAAGTTATAATTGTATTATTGACTATCATTCGGGAAAGGCTAATGTAGTAGCAGATGCTTTGAGTAGGAGGGAAATTTACAAGTGATTTAGCTCACATGATGCTTAGTAGAAGAGAACTTGTGCATATAATATACAAGTATATGCTTAGGGTGATCGTGAATTTGTCACATGCCGATAATATCTCAGAATCAAAGATGTTATATTTATATTCTAATTTTTTTAAAAAATTAATTTATAGCTTTTTTTTAAGATTAATGAAAGACTCGATACTTAAAATTATCATAAATGATGTAATTACATGATCATTTCAATTTGAATATAATATTTCAAATATGTTAAGATTCCAAACATAATTAGAACAACAACCTATAACAATATACTAATAATATCTATGTGTTTCCATGAGAAACCAAACTACTTGGTAGGATATTAATTTGTATTTTTTTGAATATATTATAATTTATAGATATTAGAATATAAAGTGTCTAGTGAGATTCTAAATACACTATATTTATAGGTATCCCAAAAATATATAGAAATAAATCTCGGAAATCTGAGGGGAGAAATATGCTTCTAGACCGAACGATAGCTTATAGAAGAGAGATTAATTGGTAGTTTACATAACAAATGTTCAAATCCATACCTGTAAACGACACCGTTTGGGAAGATTCGGTTGCTTTGCACAGTGCCCTCCCTGCAGGTGCTGCGCCTCTCATTAAACAGATTTAAATGGGATTCTCATTTTTCTCAAGACACTTCAAAAAATAAGCTTCTTCTTTAGACTCTGTACTGATCACCTTCGTCCAACTCCAAAGCGGCGACGTATCATTATCGAAACAAAAGCCAAACACGGCGATGAAGAATTTTAGGGTTTCTTCTTCGCTCTCCTCCTCCTCGCCCCTCCTCTTCTCGAAGGTCCCCTTTCTTACTTACCGAGCTAGATCTGCACATGCACGCACACATTTCTCCGTTCATTACTTCACCTTTTGATTTTATTTCTTTCATGTTTTATACGATCGTTTTGATCTGTTCTATCAATTAACATCTGATTTGACTTTTGTTTGACTTCGAATTTATATTTATAAATATAATTACGTTTTTTTTTTTTTTTATTATCGAATTGTTTATTAATTGTAAGTTGATACTGACATAAATTTGCAATCTGCATGGCTTTGTGTGATGCTTTTATTGCTTTTTCGAAATCAAAACTGAAAATATTTTGTCCATCGGGAAAGCAAAATCACGATTAGCTTTATACGTTATCATTTACTGGTATATAATTCAACACGTGTTGTGTTAAAACTTGGTGTATGAAACGTAATCGCTTTTCGTTGGAGATATAATTTTTATGCAAATTTATGTTAATGATAGCTTTTCTTTTTCTTTTTCCTTGATAGTTGCTAGGTGTGTCAATCGAATTCGGAAGTGGGAGTTGCAGAGACAGAAGGGGGTGATCTTGGAATTGTTGGTGAGGATGCCAAGATTATGATGATGGGACTTATAGCCCTGCTCCAGGAGTTGATACTGTTAGTATCTTCCCTAAGAACAGTGCCCGAAGTGAGTAATTATTAATTTCTGCTTGTGTATATATTCGTGATATGGTTGATCTTAATGTGAATTTTTTTCCTTTTTTCTTTTAATGCAGTTGTGGCTGCTGGAGAAGAACTGAACTACTTGTTGGGATGAAAAATGATGGTAATTAAATTTAATTGGTGGCGGTTGTTATTTGATAACTGTGGAATAAAATGAAATGCTGTGATATTATGTTCTAAGTGACCTTAGTTTGATGGTTTAGTGTTACTTACATTGTTCTTGTCCAATGAAAAACCATTATGTTTTCTTGCTGTGTGGACATGTCAGTTTATGCACCTTTTTGTTGTCTGTTACCTTGTCATTTTGGATAAACAATATGGAGTTTAGCTGAGTTGTGTATTGGTTGAAATAACAGGAGAGTCAAGTGTGAATGTGATTGCCATTCAGGCCAGTGTTCATCTTCCTTTTGATCATCGTATGCTGGTTCAGAATCTCACTGGACAGGTATGTTCATGTTTGATTAAAATTTACATGCATAATTAGATTAATATGATCACCAAATTAGCTACTAATATGATTTTGAACTTAATGGTAGTCTCTTCTATTAGTTTCTCTTGATAATCGTTCTACCGCTGTTTTATGGCATATATAGCAAAATTAATTAGCTTATAGTTGGAGATAATACCCCTTATTCTGCTTTCATTTGCTTGTTCCATACCTTCTTTAGCATTTGCTTCGATTATCAAAGACACCTTGAAAATGTCAAATCATTCTCGGCTAAAATGTTTTATATGCTTAATTTACAATATCAATTTATATATACTTGGCTGGTAATTATGATTTGTTTCAGGAATCTCTAATGTGAGTTTTATAGATTACTTCAATCTACATAAGAAATAATTGCTTTTGTCTATTTGTGATTAATGATCTCTTTGATGTGTTTAGTTAGGAGATGCCTAGGTTTGAGGATGTAACACGTTTTGCACTGTAAAATTTAGATCTATATCATGCCAAATATGTAGAAGTTGAAGTCTTGTTTGCCCGGACCTTAGTGCATGTGACCCTGGAGAATGTATAACAAGCTTTTCTACTTCATGTGTGATTCAATATTTGCATCACTGATCAATTATAGAAAGCATTTGTGGTTGTTTTTGAAAATTTTGATTGTAAGTTGATAGTATTAAGGGATGTAGATTGAACACTTTGGCCTGGGTTGACAAGATTTTAGTGGTGTGAATGTGATATTCCAGTGGTTTTTTGTATAAATCAAGCTTCTATATTGATATTTTTATTATGATGCGTTTAATGTTGTTTTCTTTATTGGTGCTAACCCTTCAGTGCTCAGCTGTGCAAATTGTTACAAGTTTATTCTTCTTATTTTAGGCCTTTAACAATGCAACTGTACCAGTGTCAGCTCAGGCCACTTTCCCATATATTTTCGCTGTTAGCAAGTTCTTGCAGGTACTTTTATTACTATAGTCCGAATATTATTTTTCAACCGACTTCTAGCTTCTTTGAAATGCTTATATATTGATCAAAAGAAAATTGTATATGAGCTTACATGTCTTTTTTTTCTGGTTCAGCCCGGAACTTTTGATCTTGTGGGCTCCATTGTGTATGAGATAGACAAGCACCCTTACCAAAGCACCTTCTACAATGGTACCATTGAAGTTGTTGAGTCTGGTGGTTTCATCAGCATTGAGTCCATTTTTCTTGTTACCCTTGGAATTGCACTTGTTGGCCTCCTTGGTTTATGGATTCATGGACAAGTCAAACAATTGTCCAAGGTATTTATTTATCACCATTCCATTATTAACTTCATGCACTCAACTATCCATCTTTATATGTCATTAATTGCTGTTGGAATTTGTATGCACGTCTGGCTCCGTTTTGTTATTATTATTTATAAAGTTATATATTCTATACTAATGTAGCATTTGGTATAGAGTTTAGTGAGTTTATAAGCTAGCTTATACCAGTGTTCTAAAATGCGCTAGGCGCTAGTCGGGCGGCGACCCAACGCTTAGCGCCTAGGCGGGCCTAGGAAATTAGTCGGAAAACAGTTAAAATCTAATATTTTCCAACATCATAAATAATCCAAATCATATAAATTCAACCAAAATGTAATAAAATATAAAATCCAAACTCAATCAACCATATCAAACATCAAAATCCATAGTCAATCCATCAAATATCCAAGTTATTCGAATCCACTAAAGCCCCATACTCCCATCCAACATCATTTGAGTTTCGTTTAAGAGTGGGATTGCACTTCGAATTAGAGGCCGCGGATGAAGAAGCCATGTCCTAAGAATGAACAACATACGGATTAATTAAGCTATCAATCTAGGGTTTTATTAACAACTAACTACTAAATAATTTTTATATCAAACCCTAAAATTTTAAAAATTAATCTAGGGTTTTATTTTAGGGCAAAAAATAATTTTATATCATAAACATTAATCTAAAATTTAAAACATTAATCTATTAACATTCACGAACCCTCAAATTTAAAATGAAGGTTAGTAATTGGAATTAGAGTTTTAGGTCAAATAATATTTGAATCTAGGGTTTGTTATAGGTCAAATTTAAAATGAAAGTTAGTAATGAATGAAAGTTAGTACCTTGAGTTGTGCTATGTGAGAGAGAGAGAGCGTGAAGCTGTGCCTGTGCGAGAGAGAGAGGGCAGAAGTGCGAGAGAGACAGAGAGGAGCTTGTGTCATGCGAGTGAGAAGGCTGAAGTGCAAAAGATTTTTTTTTTGATATACAGCCCCAAAACGACGACGTTTTGGGGGTATTGGATCTCCCAAAAATTTCGTCTTTTTGGGAGAGGACAAAAAACTAAAAAAATGCAGTTTTCTAAAACGCGCTAGGCGCTAGTCAGGCGGCGACTCAGCACCTAGCGCCTAGGGCGCCTACTCGGGGCCTAGGAAATTAATCGGAAATAGAGAATTTCCTTAATTAAGTTTAAGATTTACTGTAATTTTGACAAATTAATCTCAAGGAAATGATGTTAGAGCAATGGGTATGATGAAAAACTAACGAAAATTGAAGAAATTAGAGTTTTTTAAAATTAGGGTGTATGCATCAAATTGAGGATTTTTAAAATTGATGAGTTTGAGAGTTAGTTTTGTAAAATTAGGGTTAGGATTAGGGTGTAAAATTCGATCAGAAAACAACTTCAATTTCGAATTTTGGGTCAGTCAACAGTGGTCAACGGATGTTGACCAACGATTTTACGGTGAAATTGTGCCAGAGTGGGCAGAAAATGCCGCCCATTCCGGCGAGCGCTTGGCCCTAACGATTTGGGCCCAGGCGCGGCGGCCTGAGCCTAAACGCGCCGCCGAGGCACTCCTAGGCGGCGCGTTTTAGAATAGTGAAAAATCGGTGGCCCTAATCGGCCGATTAGCGTCGAAATCGGCGCCTAGGCGTCGATTTCAAGCCGATTGGCCAGCCGCGCAGCGACCACCGCCGATTAGGTGGTAATCAGCACAGCCACTTTTCGATTAACGAAAACTCCCCGCCCAGGCGGCACTTTTTCGAACACTGGCTTATACTCACTGCAATTCTTATAAGCTTGCTTATACTCTCAATCAATACTCTACCAAACGGTGCCTAATTAATAACATTCAGCTAGAATGTATACTTTCAGCATATGCATGTCTCCCTTTATTTGTGGGAGAAAGTGAATCTTCAGATGGTATATGCATATCTTCCTTGGTTATTTTTTTATAATGATTCTGACATCTTTTCTCTCTCTTTTTTTGGGGTTAGAAAACTAAGAAGGCAACAAGGGTGGAAGTTGGCACTGGAACTACGGATGCCTCAACGGATGAGTGGCTTCAGGTATGTGGCTTATGCATTTTCATCTCTTGGACAATGTTCTTTTTCCTTGTTCATTCGATCAGTCCTAATCAGCAGGGCTCCTGCATCCCTGTGATTTCGGTCTTAAATGGAACATGTCACGGTTTCATTTCAAGATTATTTATGGCTGTAATTAGTAAAGATACATGTTACAAAGTGTTTCTGATTTAATTGTTTTATTTGTTTTCTTCCCCTTAATCAGGGAACTGCATATACTAAGTCATTGTCCAGCAAATCAAAGAAGAAGAAGTAGACGTGCATTCTTGCCCGGGACGGCTGCACGAGGCACTGAGGTGAAGTGCGGGACTCTTGTAACTCACGCTAGGCAATTGGAAATTTTAGAGAGCCTATAAAAGTGGAAGTAGTTTTGGAAATTAGGCCAGAAAAAACCTGCCTCGCTGTTGTAGCATGTCAGAGAAATTTTTAGTTATTTATTTTCTCGGTGATGTTTAAAAGTTGAGCCATATGAAGTGAATCTAACCCTGATTTTTATTAGGAAGATCACAATTTTCTTGAATTTGAAGAATCTTTGTTGGTCTTTTGTTTTTTTGATATTCCAATCTTGTGTGGATGAGTCTAGAGTTGTTCCTGGTAATTAAATCTGTCATTAGAGCTTGGGTTATGTGGATGAAAAATGCTCTTCCTTCCTACTAACCATGTGCTTGTATTTGGGGATGGCCAAAAAAAAAAAAACCAGAGACCTTTGGTAAATGTGTAACTAAGGGCTTTATCCGATAGTTAAAAATATTAAAATTTTTATATCAATTTTTTTTCCTTGAATTAAAAAAAAATCCGTCGGAGCTCGAAATTTGGGTGGGTACCTTGGCTCCCGTCATTAAATTTGAGCATGTGGGGGGATGTACATATACCTGACCACGGTTCCGGTGAATCAAACCGTTCGGTTCCGGTTCCGATTTGGTTCGAACCTTTTTTTTTTTTAATTTCGAAAATAAATTAAAATAAATGAGATTAATTTAATAAATAAATAAAATTATTACATTGAAGAGCTTGAGCTTAATTTTTAAAAATTTAAGTTGCCTAAGTATCCTTCATGGGTGAGAGGAATCAAAGCTCACGTAGTTCCATTACAATTTTAAGATATTTCCCCTTTGTAAATTTACAATTTTATAATTTTCAATCATCATTATTAGTTGATCCTTCAGCTCCGGTTCCGCTTGCACTTGTTGTTGCAGATGCATTATCGAACAAATCTTCAAAATCATCGGGGGCATCTTCTTATTGTCTCAGATCAGCTCGAGCCCAATCATCCACACAAGCTATTGCTTCTAGAGTGCTTGAATGTAATGAAGATCGACTAGCTTCCAATATATTGTCTCCTATGTTGAAGGCTTGCTCAACCGCAACGGTGGAAATAGGTGCTGCCAATATCTCTTTAGCAATAATTGATAAAGTAGGATATATATTTTGATGTCGGTTCCACCAGTTAAGGATTATAAAATTTTTACTAACTAAACTTTCAGTATGAAACTCGAAATTTGTAGATAAATAATTATCTAATTCGAGGTTATTAGTTGTCGTATCCATGGCTTTTTTATTTCGTTGCAATAACCAACGATCTCCTACGCTAAGTCTTGTTTGAATTACCGGTTCGCTACTACTAGATTCACCTAATGGTCCTAAGTTATATCTTACAATATAATCATTAATAACTCAATTAAATCATTTCTTAATTTCGTCATTATTCTTGTAATATCAATTTTATCTAATATTCCTAAATAACTATAGTAAGCTTGTAAAGCACCATTCAAACCTTCTAATTTAAATCTAGGATAAAAAAACAGCAGCAATAAGATAAAGTAAAGGAATGTCTCTAAAATAATTCAACCATTTTAACTTCATAACATTAATGGCTTCTAACAAAACAATATCATTATGATCGCTTTTTTCGGCATGTTCATCGAGAGCACCAACAATATTCAAACTTTCAAGAAGAAATAAATGTGAAGTTGGATAATAAACACCGCTAAAAGTTAAAGTAGCTTCATTAAAAACTTTTAAAAAATCTAAAATGTTTTCACAAATATCCCATTGACTAGGATAAAGTGTGACATTTTGAACATGTTGAGGAAAAAAATTACATAATGCATCTTTGTATTGAAATGCTTGACATAAAAGAAAATAAGTTGAATTCCAACGTGTTGGAACATCTCTTGAAAATTTAATCAGTTTAATACCATTTATTTTACAAAACTTCGTCTATTCTCTCATAACTTGAGAATATGACCAAATACAATTAAGTGTCATTTTAATAGGATCAAAGAAAGGTGATAATAATTTTAGACCGTCTTGAACACATAAGTTAAGGACATGACACGTACAACGAATATGAAAAAATCGACCCCCTAAATTTGGTTGACATAAGGATTTTAAATCATTGATGGATACAGTATTTGCAGATGCATTATCAAATCCAATTGTTAAAATTTTATCTACTAAACCATATTCATAAAAAATTACCTTCATCATTCTATAAATATTTTGTGCAGTATGTTGGTCATAAAAAACTCTAAATGCAATAAGTCATTTTTGCATGGTAAATGATGCATCAATCTAATGACAAGTCACACCCATGTATGTGTGTGTTTGCCAATGGTCACTCCAAATATCAGAACATAAAAAAATACGACCTTTCATCTTAAATATTTCATTTAAAATAATTTTACCAACTTTATATAATTTAAAAATATGACGTTTTGTTGTGTTTCGAGTCATTCTACATGCAGAAGGATTTAAAGCATTATGCACGTAATTAGTAAAATGAAGTTTTTCACCAAAGCTTAAAGAAAGATGTGCCATACAAGTTAATTTCGTAAATTCTTCTATATTTTTTACATCAGAATATTTAAATAAATCTATAGCACTCGTACCTCTACTAGATGATGCGTACCTGGCCATTTGAATTTGCGTCGTATCAATTCCAAGTTCAACCGGATGATGTCTTTCCAAGTACTTGATCATATTGCCGTATCCACCAGAAAATTTGTAGGTAACCCCACAATAGTTGTAAATCGCTCTTGAACTGTCATCGTTTAATTTTTTTAATTGAAAATGAATTTTGAAAACATCTGAGGTTGACATATTTGACATGAATTTTGAAAACATCATGTCAACTATGCCAACCCAGAGAGCGGCCATAGTGTCGGTGCACAATCACGGAGAAGAGAAGTTAAAGCTTGTTTCTCGGATGTTTTCAAAATTCATTTTCGTTTAGAAAAATTAAACGATGACAAAATATATATCCTATTTTATCAATTATTGCTAAAGAGATATTAGCAGCACTTATTTCCACCGTTGTGGTTGAGCAAGCCTTCAGCTTGGGAGGCAATATATTGCAAGTTAGACGATCTTCATTACATCCAAGCACTCTAGAAGCAACAGCTTGTGTGGATGATTGGACTCGAGCCGATCTAAGACAATAAGAAGATGCCCCCGATGATTTTGAAGATTTGTTCGATAATGTATCTGCAACAACAAGTGCAAGCGGAGCCGAAGTTGAATGATCAACTGATAATGATGATTGATAATTATAAAATTGTAAATTTACAAAGGGGAAATATCTTAAAATTGTAATGGAACTACGTGAGCTTTGATTCCTCTCACCCCTGAAGGATACGTAAGCAACTTAAATTTTTTAAAATTTAAGCTCAAACTCTTCAATGTAATAATTTTATTTATTTATTTATTAAATTAATCTAATTTATTTTCGAAATTAAAAAAAAGGGTTCGAACCGAACCGGAACCGGAACCGAACCGATCGGTTCCGGTTCGATTCAAGGTTTTGGTTCCACACTTATGGAACCGGAAATCGGCTGGTTCGGTTCCCGCCGGCCTGATTTAGATGTACACGTTGTGGTTGTGACTGTCTTATCCTTTTAGGTTCAATGCAATTGGTTGTACTTTGAACTGGAGATTAAATTCAAGCAAAGTCCCTTCATTTTCGGGGGGATGGATTTGCCTTCTCGTTTGGTTTGTATAACTTTTCATGGATATAATATGATATTTTATTCTATTACTCACATGGGGTCCCTAAATTTTGTTAGTTGAATTTGCTTATGGTTGATATGATGGGAGAATGCCACTTCCTTGCTTAATATCTATAACAATTATCACTTTTCCCTTTTTATTTTAATAATAATACCGCAATATTCTTGAGATCACAAAAAAAAAGTCAAAATTTTATTTGTGCTTTTACAGATTTTTTTTTTTTTTTTTTTTTTTTTTTTTTTTTTTTTTTAAGATAATTAACATTTTTACATATTTCATATAGGGAAATATGAGATGTGCCAAATTAATGCTATTTTTAAGGCACTTTATTTTGTATTTAAGTATTGTTAAGTCATATTTTCTTGATAATTTAGTTTTGAAGGAAAAAAATTAGCATGTTTTAGATATTATGTTTCCCATAAACATGTCATCATGTCAAGTCATATAATATATATTTTTTAATTAATTAACAAGAAAATATTAATTAATAATACTCAAATGCAAAAAAAAAAAAAAAAAAAGAAAAAGAAAAAGAAAAAGAAAAAGAAAAAAAAAAGAAAAAGAAAAAGAAAGAAGATAAATATTAAATTGACACCGCATATATATTTCCTTTAAACTTAATGAGTACTTTTTTTTTTTTGAAAAAATAAAAATAAATGTGTAAGTCTATTCCTTGTATATACTATCCTCATCCCACCAAAATCCTAAATTAAATATTTTTGGATAAACTAATTTTTTGAGCGTTAATTTATTGATTTATCAATAAATTATATTCTTAGTTTTTAATATATATGGAAAACAAAACTTCTATAGAAATATTAAATTTTATAAGAATTTTCTATAAAAATATTATATTTTGTAATAACTTTCATATATTAAATTGTTAATGGTTTATAATAAGGATAAATACGCAAACCATTAATAAAAATGAAATATTATTTTGAATTTTTGACTTAACGGGTATTAAGTAATAGATAGAAGAAAGCGGGAATCTCCAAGTAGTTGCAGCAATGCCCCCAAATTAAACAACATACTTTGGTGATAAAACTAATTTAGTGTTACTTATACTTTTGATGTACCTTCGACAGTTGTAAATGCCAATCATATTGACTGAAAAAAGGTTTTCTTTTAGCTCTACTGTAAGAGAAGATGTCATAATAATAATTATCTTCTTTCACAAAATATTCTCTTTTTAGTAGTTGTTGAACTCTTTCTACCTATGATTGATATGTATGGATTTAGATAAAACTAAGTAGACTCTCGAGTTATGTTATAATTATATGGATTTAAATTCCTAATTAACACGCGACGATAATTACAATCCTAACATAATTGTGTGTGTGTGTGATTTTTTTTTTTAAAAAAATAAATAAATAAACAAGGTCGACAAACAATCTAATTTTGTTTGTTGGCTCACCAAGAATTGCGCACAAATTAGGTTCCAGCATTAATAGCTTTGATTGATTGATTCATTAGAGCTTATTATCATCCACATATATATAACACCATCAAACAAGTAATTTCACACACTAATGGAGGTGCATAATGCTGTTTGTTTGCTAGCTAGAAATCGTGAAACAAAGGGTACATAGACCCACAACCCAAATAAATATCAACACCACTAACATTGATATTCCTATTTTCTTGTTAGCTAATTACTACCTTATACTTCAAAGTTTATTGTGCAATGGGAGGGGTTGAAATTTGTTGTTCTCGATTTTTCACGTTAAACAAACACACGTATTGCTCAAGTAATATATAAGATATCGAATTCGAACCCACAACAACTTATTATTTATCCTATTAATACCATATCTAGATCTACTTTACTAAAATTAAATAATTAATTAAGAGAGGTTTGATTAATCTAAGTAAGCAGAAATTGAACAAATCCTTATGCAAGAGAGAAACCTAGGATTGTAATTTCACCTAAGTACGCAAACAATATTTATGCACTTTTCATTCAATTGAATATTTGTTATGGATTATTAACCTAAAACACGAAGTTAACTACTAGTTTCTTCTGATGATCAAGTGGAAACACCTAACTTAATTCAATTATCTATAATTTTGTGATAATCGATTTAAGCTAAACTCATTAAGTTCATGTTCTAATTATGGCTACGCATGGCCTGCATCTATATTCATATCCTACATGAAAATCGATTCAATGAATGTGATCACGCGCTATTAAGTATCAAGGCTAAATCCAAATTCCATTTTTCCAAGTTCCCTAGGGATTTACCGCACCTATTCCGTTAGTGATCAGTCAATAGAACACATTAAGAATAGAGAATAATACATAATCCAGTAACAAACCCAAATGAATAAAAAGATGCAATTAGAATTACATAATGTGCTTAAAATCCATTACAACCTTTGATAAATGAATTAGTTACTCATGATTGTCATTAAATGCAAACAATTCATTATTACACTGCAAGAACTCATAAAAGTAAATCTGGAAGAGAAAAGGATGAAAGAACTCTTGTTGCGATTTTTTGTTTCAATCTCCAGCTCAGATTGAGATTCTGATTTATGCCTTACTTTGGGTGTTTTTCTCTACCTTGTGGTCTCCAAAAGTCTGATATTTTAGGCTTAAGACGAACTTGTTTTTTCTATAAAGGCTTAGGGGAGCTTTCTTTCTTAAGAAATTGGAATTCTATGCGCACCAGGATTCGAGGTCGCGTCACGACGTGCATGGACCTGCATCACGACGTAAGATGCTTCCATGCTGCGTCGCAATGCGTCTTCAAATTGGCATTCTGCCTCAAAAATACATTATGGTGCGTCACGACGCTCACTCTGGGTTACAAAAGACAGCCCGTTTTCACTATGATATTATCGATTTTTTGCTCGATAAGTCTGACTTAGTCTTATTATGATCCAAACCTACAAAACATACTCAAAACACATCAAAACGCTCATAAGGCTCGAAGTAACCCATAAAATGCAAGATATAAGGGGAGGTAAATATAGAGATATTGACCGCTCATAACATCCTTAAGCTTAACATTTTGCTAGTCCTCGAGCAAAAATAAAAAGAATTAAAATAACCAAACCTAAGTAAATTAAACACAACCACTTTTGTAGGGATCACGATTGTATTTCGCGTATGCAACAAGCCTTTAAACCTTTAGGAAAATCTAGTGGACGAGTTGTAGTCACGTAAGGGTTTACAGGGACGACACATACAAACGTGTTTCAATACACACATACCATCACACAAAAAAAAAAAAAAAAGAAACAACTAAAATAGATTAAGCAGTCTTGGTGAGTTATACATAATACTGTCCTCAAAGAATGACCAATAACAAAATCAAAGAAATCTTCAAAATGTTCAACTCACCTTAAATCCAACTTATTGAGTAAGTTATTTAAGTCAAACTTACAACGTGTGTGTATAAAGGGCATTCACAGCTCGATTCCTAAGTGAGTCAACTCGGTGATTTCATCTCGAAAATCGAAATCCGATGGTTCTAACCAACCTAAATATCTCAAAAATATTTCATGTCTGACTATTTGCACTCAGTATAGTGCGGCTGTAAATTTTTTTCAACCCACACTACCCTTAAATGTAGCATTTCTCCTTATGTTGGTCCTTATACTCGCCATGGGAAGCTTCACGCTTAAAAGTTATAAGTGGTTTATTTTATATTTATATTTATCATTTTTCAATTTTTTACAACCGTTTCATACATCATAAATAATTACAGATAAAGACATATATCTAAGAAAACAATCATTCATCTTCAAATAATTTTTTCTTATTGTCTAGTTTTTTCTTCTGGAGACGCTGAGGAAACGGTGTGGGTGAGGTAAGTGCTACAAGGTATTTTTTCCCAAGTATCATTCTTTTTTATCTGCTTTTCCACTTTATCTTTCCTTTTTGTCTCAATTTTCTCATCCCAAGCTTTGTTACTTACATATCCTTATCTATCACAGTACCGCTCTTCAACGTAATAGCTTTGCATTGTTCCTTGCCTCATCCCCTAGGATTAGGTTCTGTGTCGCTAGGAAGAACACCCTACAGTATGTAGTTTTGAGCATTAGCTAGCTATCCCAATTTATTTTCCAGTGCTTTCATGGACACTACTTGACTTTGAAAGAGGGCATCATATTTTACTTCATGCTTCTTGAATATTTCAAAATCATTTCCTCTAAACTTTGCTTCTTCTCGTATCATTGTCCCTTACTTTGCTATTGGAATCCTGTGGAGGATTGTGTCTCTCTTGTGGTTCTTGTCTAAGAGTATTGTTACAGGTAAAGTTGAGGTGCTTCTTCAATCTTAGGTTGTAGTTGTTGGAGTATGGATTGTGGTATTGTCTATTGAAATTGTTGATGTAATTTACAGACTCGCCATATTAGGTACTTTGCTCTATAAGTTGGCATCCTCTGCAAGTCTCACATGTGACTTTAGAATTTCTCACGGCCTGCAAACTCAATGTATTGAGATACTTATTGTTCCACTCTATATGGGCTTCACAACTGTATTAGGCTCTAACTTATGGACTCATGTTACTCGTTTAGGTAAGCTTATTTCTGTTGGCCATAAAGAATTATTATTGGCCATTTCTTCCAATAGCGCATACGTTTCATTTTTTATTTATTTTTGAATCAATATTCCTCTAGCTGTTGTATCTATGGTGGTTTTGAACATCCCATTAAGCCCATTGTAGAAAATTTGGACTTGTAGTCAATTTGTAATCTCATGGTAGAGACACTTTTGAAGCAAGTCCTTGTATCTCTCTCATGCCTCATAGAGGGACTTTGAATCATACTGCATGAAAGACGTGCACTTGACAAGAAATTGGTGGCCAAATTTTCCCAAGTAATGATTGACCCCACTAGCAGTGAGTGAAGCCATCCTTTAGCTCTATCCTTTAAGGAGTATGGGAAAACACGAAGATGAATTGCCTCTTTTTCCCCTCTGTTATAGTTGAAGGTGTTACATACTTCCAAGAAATTACAGATGTTGGGAAGTGGCCGTGAGTGCGCAGCGGGAAAAAAAATTAAAATTATGCCGTTTTCCTTTGCTCAAGACCCATTTATTTTGATTATTCTACAAGCCTAGGCATGTTACTATATTCTAAGCATAAAACTCATAAAACATGCAAAGAACATAAACCTAAAATGCTAACTATCATAAGAACTCTAATTAAAATAAAGAAAGAAAATGACTTACTTGAACCGTAGACTCTTCTACTCCTCCCTCCAATCTACAAGCTTTTCTCGAACTCAACAAGCTCTTTCACGTTCCAAAGAGCCACCCAAGTGTGTGGTCTCCAAAGATGCACACACCAAAGCCAAAAATCAACGGCAAGACTCAGCCTTGAGTGCACGAGTATTTTGCCTTGGTGCTAGCCTAGGCAAATACCACAAAACCTTTAACTTGAAGTTCCTCTAGTCAATTAGACTTAAAGATCCTCAAAATCAGTTGCTTACTCTTAAACTTTAGAGTTGCTCACTTATATAAACCCAAGATATGAAAGGTTTGGTGCAAAGATTCGTGAAGAATTCTTTGGGTTTATAGTGCTCCAAAGACAACAAAATTAATTAAGAATCCGATGTAGGATAAAAGCCAATTTAATCTTAGCCATTGGATCTTAATTTAGTGGTTTAATGAGATTATAAAACCCTAATAAGAGTTTTTGGCCGAATTGGAATTCAAAACAAATAACAAAAAATAAAATTTTTTTTTACTATTCACTCATTACTATTAACGTGAATAGTAATTTTTTAAATCTATTTATTCAATTCCTAAAGTGCCCCTATTATCATTCACCAATCCCTAAGCCACTATGGAACCTCATAAATGATCTGTTCAATAATTAAACACATTGAACCATTTATGAACAATTCCTACAGCAATCATATATGCTGTTAAATATTTACTGTGCACTGTTAACCATTGATTTTGACTTTGTTGTGTGTGTCCTTTTGGGTTCCCCTCAAGTTGGACATGAAATGAATCGTGATAATTTAATCGAACATAAATTATCCTCCATCAGATGGTCATTGGATTTCAATGACTAAGGTTGGCATCTAGCAGCATGCCAGGGCCCCCAAATGAGAATGAAAGATATATTTACCTATTATGTATGTGATTTACATATGATACGGTCCCTCGCCTCACTGTATCCCCACCCATTGACCTAGGGTACGAAAAGTGTCTACCCATATGGTCAAATGTATGTTGTTGATAGTGTCATGAATCGTGCTACCCAAGAATCTCACATGATTCTTATGCTGTGGCCACAGTCTCAAGCACTGATCACACATATCAACTCGCGGACTGGAATACTACTCTTATAAGAAAATATTATCCGAGAGAGTGGCGATTCTCTGTTGTATCTTTACAAATTCATGTGTTTCAACAAAAGACCTAATCATACCCTTATGACCGGAGCTTTTGAACCAGGGAAGGAGAATGTCAAAGTTATTTGATCCACACATAAGATTATAAAGACCTCAAGTCTAAGGACTAGTCATATAATTGATACATGAAAGTTCTCACAGACACATGGGATAAACACTCCATATGAAAATTTTCGGCGGGCAGTTCGATGGACACGAGCAACTCATGCATCCATGTGATACACCAAGCGGATGGATCTCCGCTAGTAGCCTATGAGATCGGCTACCCCACTTAAGGGCAGATCATATCATCATGCTAGTCCCTCTGCTTTGTGAACGCCCAGATTATTCACAAAACCTTGACTAGGAACATTTAAGAGTAATGATTCTCATAAGGCGTGTAAGCCATCGTCTTATTACTCTAAGGGCTTTATTACAGTGTTGATGATTCATATAAGTTATGTAAGACACACATAATAAAGATTGTCATTTTATTATTAATGAAAATATTACAAATACGTGTAACCTAACAATCTCCCACTTGCACTATAGCCAACTAGTATGAATCTGGACACCATACTCTCGGGTTTGCCTATCATGCTTTTGTTGAGTCAACCCTTTAGTGAGAGAATCTGCAAGATTATCTTCTGCGGGTATTTTCTCTATAATAACTTCTTTTCTCTCAATAATCTCCCTGATGAGATGAAATCGCCTGAGTACATGCTTGGATTTCTTGTGGGACCTTGGTTGTTTTGATTGAGAAATGGCGTCCGTATTGTCACAGTACATCGTGATGCCATTGTTTATCACGGGAAGCACTTCCAGTTTCGTGATGAACTTCTTATCTAGACTACTTCTTTAGCTGCCCCAGATGCTGTAATATACTCGGCTTCAGTGGTGGAGTCCGCTGTAGTTGACTGCTTTGAGCTTTTCCAACTGACAGCATTGGCAATCAAAGTAAACATATATCCTATTTTTGATTTACTGTCATCCATATCGGTCTGAATGCTCACATCACAATAACCAATGACTTTCATCTTAGTTCTTCTTAGATACTTGAAGATTGTTTTGACAGATGCCCAGTGTTGCTCACCAGGATTTTCCTGATACCTGCTCATTATGCAAAGAGCATAAGAGACATCAGGTCTTGAACATAGCATGACATACATGATCGATCCTATTGCTGAAGCATAATGGATCTTATTCATACGTTCTCTATCTGAAGGAGTATGTGGACATTACTCCTTATATAATTTGATTCCATGACAAGTAGGTAAATTACCTCTTTTGGAATCTTCCATTTTGAATCTTTTCAAAACTTTATCTATGTACGTAGATTGAGAAAGTCCTAACAACCTCTTAGATCTATCATGGTAGATCTTAATGCTGAGGATGTAGGCTGCTTCTCCCAAATATTTCATGGAGAAATTCTGAGATAACCATTGCTTGGTGGCTTACATCATGGGAATATCATTCCTGATGATTAATATGTCATCGACATATAATACAAGAAATACAATAGCACTCCCACTACTTTTCCTGTAAACACAAGGCTCGTCTACATTTTTGATGAAGTCAAATTCTTTGATTGTCTCATCAAATCCTATATTCCAACTTCCGGAGGCTTGCTTGAGTCCATAAATGGATCGTTTAAGCTTGCATACTTTATTATGATTATCCTTAGATGCAAACCCTTCAGGTTGTGTCATATAGACTTCCTCTACGAGGTTCTCATTAAGGAAAACTATTTTGACATCCATCTGCCAAATCTCATAATCAAAGTGTGCAGCTAGTGCCAGTAAAATTCGAATGGACTTTATCATTGCAACAGACGAGAAGGTTTCCTGATAGTCAATTCCTTGGATTTGTCTATAACCTTTCACCATAAACCTAGCCTTATAGGTTTGGATGTTGCCTTCTGCATCAGTTTTACGCTTGTAAATCCACTTGCAGCCTATGGGTTTTATCCCTTCAGGTGCATTTACCAAGTCACAGACTTGATTCTGATACATAGAGTCTATTTCGGATTTCATGGCCTCAAGCCACTTGACCAAATCAATGTCACATATTGCTTCGTCATAACTGGTGGGATCGTCATTATCAATGACCTGATCATGTTCCTCATCAATATGAAAACCATATATTTCAGGCTCATGTCTTTCCCTACCAGACCTTATGAGTTCATAACCTTGTGGTTGTTCCGTCGCTACTCTTTTGAGGGGCCTGGGGTTTAGTTCTATGTTAGTTTGTTCTTCTCGTACTCATCGAGGTCAAATCTACTCCCACTATACTTCTTGAGAAGAAATTCATTCTTATAAATTTAATGTTTCGTGAGACAAATGTTCTTTGTTCATTTGGGACGTAGAACATGTATGCTCTTGAGTTCAAGGCATATCCTACAAACTTACATTTAACTGCCATATCATCCAATTTGTTAGTTTGTGTGAGCTTGACATATTCGTCACATCCCCAAACTCTTAGATAACTAAGACTAGGACTTTTCCCATACCATAATTCATATGGTGTTTGACTAACAGTCTTGGAAGGAACTTGGTTTAGTAGTAGTGTTGTAGTTTAGAAAGCAAGACCCCAAAATGAAAGAGATAGATCCGTGCCTGACATCATTGATTGGACCATATCTAATAATGTCCGATTTCTCCTTTCGGAGACCCCATTATGCTTTGGAGTTCCCGGAGGAGTCCACTGGGAAACAATGCCATTTTCTCTCAAGTAATCTTGAAATTCATTGCTTAAGTATTCATCACCTCGATCAGACCTTAATGACTTAATACTTTTATTAAGCTGGTTTTCTACTTCATCTTTGAAGTCTTTGAATTTCTCAAAGGCTTCAGATTTGTACCGCATAAGATACATATACCCATATCGCGAGTGATCATCGATAAAGGTAATGAAGTAGGAGAGTCCACCTCTAGCTGTGACTGACATTGGTTTGCATACATCATAGTGTATGAGTTCTAATGTCTTTGTTGCACGCTGTCCTTTACCTTTGAAGGATAATTTGGTCATTTTACCAAGTAAACAAGACTCACAAGTTCCATAAGGTTCATATTTGTAGGGTCTGAAATACACATCCTTATGTAGCTTAGTTAATATTGTTTCATTGATATGACCTAAGCGACTGTGCCATAGAAATGATTCATTGAGATTATTCGAGTTAACGTTGTATATATTAGAGATTGAACATTCTTTGTTAGTTTGTAAGACATACTTACCATTATTCAAAATACCATCTCCATATTTTATTTCATTGAAATAAATAGAACATTCGTTACAACTTATTAGACATGAAAAGCCTTTATTAAATAAAGAAGAAATTGAAAATGATGTTCTTTACTAGAGAATGTACATAAACACAATCTTCTAAGTCTAAAACTAAACCATTCGGAAAAACTACTGAATAAGTCCCCACCCACAATGCAGCCAGTTTTTCTCCATTACCCATGCATAAGTCAACCTCTCTTGACGGAGTCTCTCACTGTTTCTCAGGCCCTGCACATTGTTACACAAGTGAGTCCCACAACCGGTGTCAAGCACCCAGTAGAAGGTTCAGAGTTTTGAGAATATAGTTCAATCATATACAAATACCTGAAGCATTGGGCTTCTTGGCCTCTTGGGCTTCCCTAACTTCCTTAGCTTTCAAGGATCTGCAGTCTTTCTTCCAATGACCATTCTTTCCACAAAAGAACATTTCCCCTTTCCTTTTTTCTTCTCCACCTTACCATTGGGCTTTATGTGATCTGGAGCCTTGGCATTGCCCTTATTTTTCTTTGGGCCTCGTGGCTTCAGGTTCGTACCTGTAAGCATGACGGAGGTTTAAAGCTCCGGTTTCAAGTCATTCTCTGCTTGCTTTATCAGATTGTGTAATTTTGCTAAAGTAGCTTCTTTATCAGACAAATGAAACTGCATAATAAAGTTAGAGAATTCTTTTGGTAAGGACTGAAGAATTAGATCCTGACATATCTCATTATCCATGATGAACCCGAAGTTGGCCAATTTTTCAATGTGGCCAATCATCTTAAGCACATGTCCACTAACATATCCTTCCTTATACCTTGTTTGGAATAAAGCACATGACATTTAGAATCTCATGGTATGAACGGAAGTTGCATACAACTCCTTCAAGTGAAAGATGATGGTTTGAGCATCCATATCTTCATGAGCTTTCTGAAGTTCGTCCGACATAGAGCCAAGCATTATGAAAACTGCTTGCTCATTATCATCGACGTGTTTCTTCCAAGCATCGAATGTATTTTGGTCAGCATCTTCTGCGGGTTCAGGGGGAAGTGGTCTTTCAAGAACATAGAAAATCTTTTCTTGTCGTAAGATAATTAAGATTTCTAAACCAGTCATTGTAGTTGTCCCATTTGAGCTTATGCTCATCAAAGATAGAACGAAGTGATAATCTGTTTGCCATTTGAATTTTTTTGAAATATTTTAACCCACTTGTTAAGAGAGAATGTTAAAATTAGGAATATGTTTTCATTAATGTTTCATAATAACACGGGCTTTTAATATTATGAAGTTGCTCCCACTCAATTATTTTAAAATTTTAAGCAAATCAAATTAACCCCAATATAATGGATTTATTATGGGCAAGGATCCCATTATCATTATTTCATAACTCCGAGTAGGGCCGATCGTCATAAAATATGATAATTAGGTAGGTTACCAACCAATTTATGATATAAATCACAATTTCTTGATCATTGGGTTGGGCAATCAAACATGCCATAGTTTATGCTAGTCCTTGTGGACACCCAATCTTTGCCACTAAGTTATAAGACCGTTCTGCGTCTTATGACTCAGAAAAGTCAAACTATTGTCAATAGTTTAGGGACAAACTGGTATTGGTCAGTCTGGTAAAGCCTAGTCCTGCCAATACGGTTTAAGTCCTTTGGTTCTATACTTTACAATAGGAGGAAAATTTTAGACTTAAATTATTATTGAGGATTTTAGCAAGTTTAAGTGAATAATTGTCAAATGGATTCCTCAATTCAAAATTTCCCAAATGAAGGGTGGAGCGAACTTCTTAAATACCCTTGCCTCTTAGGCTCTTATCGCCTTGGTGACATGAATAAATAATGCTTTAAGGTAAGCTTTGAGTAAATGATTATCTAGATGTCTTCATAGTTTTTCCTTTTGGCTTAAAAAGGTAGTGAGTGAAAGAAGACACCAAATCATTAGCTAACTCTAGTAATACCTTTGGTTAATTAATAACTTTAGTTGGAAAGTTTTATTAACGCCTTGGTCCCACCTCACTTGTATATTTTCTAATGTCTTTTATTATAAACAAGTGATTTATATTTATTAGCCTTAAAGGTAATAAATCTCTAAGTTCATCACAGAATAATTACTTAGGTAAGGGATAAGCAATACACTTTTTATTTCTTAGAAAGTCCCTAGATGCTTGCACCCTAAAATAATCATGCCAATTCTAATCATACATAGAATCATCAAGCATATGAGTTTTAATATGTTGGAATTATTTTAGGCATTAAATAACTTTGATTAATATTTAATTATGATATTGCTCTGCAGACGTTTGAACTTTAAATGTAATTTCACAATTCAAATCTTAACCAAATCATGCAAAACTTATGCCTAAAATTAAGTTCAGGTGTTAGCTTTCCAGGAGCTTTTAAAAACTCAATTTCGAGTTCAAATGAGTGATAACTAATCAAAATAAAAATGATGCTCTGATACCACTGTTGGGAAGCAGCCACGAGTGCGCAACGGAAAAATAAAAAATTAAAATTATGCCGCTTTCCCTTTGCCCAAGACCCATTTGTTTTGATTATTCTAAAAGCCTATACATGTTACTATATATTCTAAGCATAAAACTCATAAAATATGCAAAGAACATAAACCTAAACATGCTAACTATCATAAGAACTCTAATTAAAATAAAGAAAGAAAAAGACTTACTTGAACCGTAGACTCCTCCAGTCCTCACTCCAATCTACAAGCTTTTCTCAAACTCAGCAAGCTCTTCCACGTTCCAAAGAGCCACCCAAGTGTGTGGCCTCCAAAGATGCACACACCAAAACCAAAACTCAACGGCAAGACTACGCCTTGAGTGCACCGGTATTTTACCCTTGGTGCTAGCCTAGACAAATACCACAAAACTTTTAACTCGAGGTTCCTCTAGTCAATAGACTTAAGGATCCTCAAAATCAGTGGCTTACTCTTAAACTTTAGAGTTACTCACTTATATAAACCCAAGATATGAAAGGTTTGTTGTAAAGATTTGTGAAGAATTCTTTAGGTTTATATAGTGCTCCGAAGACAACAAAATTAATTAAGAATCCGATGTGGGATAAAAGCAAATTTAATCTTAGCCATTGGATCTTAATTTAGTGATTTAATGAGATTATAAAACCCTAATAAGAGTTTGGGCCGAATTGGAATTCAAAACAACTAACAAAAAAAATTACTATTCATGCATTACTATTCACACATTACTATTTATGTGAATATTATTTTTTATCTATTTATTCCAATTCCCAAAGTGCCCCTATCATCATTCACCAATCCCTAAGCCACTATGGAACCTCATAAATGATCTGTTCAATAATTAAACACATTGAACCATTTATGAATAATTCATACAGCAATCATATATGATGTTAAATATGTACTGTGCATTGTTAACCATTGATTTCGACTTTGTTGTGTGTTTCTTTTTGGGTTCCCCCCAAGTTGAACATGAAATGAATCATGATAATTTAATGAACATAAATTATCCTCCGATCAGATGGTCGTTCGATTTCAATGACCAAGGTTGACATTTAGCAACATGCCAAGGCCCCCAAATGAGAAGGAAGATATATATACCCATTCTGTATGCGATTTACATATGATACGATCCCTCGCCTCACTGTATCCCCACCTATTAACCTAGGGTACGGAAAGTATTTACCCATATGGTCAAAGGTATGTTGTTGATAGTGTCATGAATCGTGCTAGCCCAAGAATCTCACATGATTCTTCCGCTGTGGCCATAGTCTCAAGCACTGATCATACATATCAACCCGCGAACTGAAATACTACTCTTATAAGAAAATATTATCCGAGAGAGTGGCGATTCTCTGTTGTATCTTTACAAACTTCATGTGTTTCAACAAATGACCCAATTATACCCTTATGACCGGATCTTTTGAACCGGAGAAGGAGACTGTCAAAGTTATTTGATCCACACATAAGATTGTAAAGACCTCAAGTCTAAGGACTAATCATATAATCGATACATGAAAGTTCTTACAGACACATGAGATATACACTCTATATGAAAACTTTCGACGGTCAGTTTGATGGACACGAGCAACTCATGCATCCATGTGATACAGCACGCGGACGGATCTCCGCTAATAGCCTATGAGATTGGCTACCCCACTTAAGGGGGATCATATCATCATGCTAGTCTCTCGCTGCTTTACGAACGCCCAGATTATTTACAAAACTAAGATTAGGAACATTTAAGAGTAATGATTCTCATAAGGCGTGGAAGCCATCGTCTTATTACTCCAAGGGCTTTATTACAGTGTTTATGATTCATATAAGTTATGTAAGACACGTATAATAAAGATTGCCATTTTATTAATTAATGAAAATATTACAAATTACATGTATATATAGCCCATCCATAAGTTGGGTATATGGCATATCCATAACAGCTGATGTGAGCATTGAGATCATCATTCAGGCCATCTCCAAATTGCATGGACTATTGGATCATTTGAATGCAAGTTTTGATATCACAAGTATTAGCTTACAGAGGTGATAAGACAATACATGGCATGAATTTGTCTACTATTACTATTGTTCTATCTTGGCTTTGTCGCTTGTCATTTCTCAACTTACGAAGAGTCTTTTCGATTTCTAAGTCAAGATGGAGGATTTCACAACTTCGACTTCTTCTCATATAATCGCTCAACGTCATGAAATATAATAAAAATAAAAATGAAATAAAAAGTGTTTAGCTAAGTAAGTAAAATACTTTGTCTTAATATTAATACTAAAAATAAAATAAGTCACAGATACCGGCACCAAAAATTTATTCGTAATTTTACACGTTACACAAACACACGTATCGTTCAAGTAGTATATAAGATATTGAACCCATAAGAACTTAAAATTTATCCAATTAATACTAGAACTAATCTAATTTACTAAAACTAAACAATTAATTATGAGAGATTTGATTAATCTAATTAACTGAAAATCTAAGTAAACAGAAAATATATAACTTTATAAAACGATATTCAAGAGAGGAATCTAAGGTTGTAACTTCACCTAAGCATGCAAACAATATTTAGTTTTTTTCATTCAATTGAGTATTTGTTATGAATTATTAACCTAGAATACGAAGTTATCTACCAGCCTCTTCTGATAGTCAAGTAGAAAGGCTTAACTTAATCAATTACCTATATTCCCATTGTTAGTTCCATTTTTATTGGCATGTGTCCGTGACAAAATAAGTTCAATTGAGTTATAATTAGTCATGAAGATCTTTGTGCAATTGGACTGGGTTTTGGATGATGTGCATCAGACATGCGTTCGTGGTGCGTTCGTTGCAGAGTTTGAACGTGTGGCGTTAGTGGCACGTTCTCAATTGGGTTCGAACGAGATCATTCCAGAGAGCAAACGTTCGAGTCACGTTCTTGTTGTGTTCGAACGGGGACATTTCAGAGAGCATCTGTTCGATGTGCGTTTGAGTGGCGATCAAATGAGTCTTTCCAGTAGGCATCGTTCGTGAAGAGTTTGAGTAAGCTTTCAAACGTCAGTCACATCTGAATGCGTTTTTGTGCATTTCACCTGAAAAACCCTAGCTTTTCACCCTACCCATAAATATTAACATGTAGCCGCCATCCCCAGTGATTGAAACAAATTCCTTAAGCCAAAATCTCTCAAAACTTTCAACCTTTCTTGAATCCACCAGTGAAGACTTCCTCATATTCTTATATTCTTCATTAATGGTGTGATTCCATCTTTGATAAACCTTCAACACAACTTAAACCAAAATTCCCAACCCTTTAGAGTTCTTTAGGAGGAAGTTTGGTAGTCGGAGTTCCGGCGTCAAAAGTGATACAATCTACTCAGAGACTTCAGAGGTTCTGAAGAAAATCATGGGTCGCGGGCCGCGGGCTTGAGGAGTTGCCTTGAGTTCTTGCAGTATTGAGGTAATTGAGTTGGTGGAGTTTCCACTATAGGTCTTGACCATCGTTGTAGTTTTTCTCTATATAGTGGATTCGGGTGGTAGCCTATACCCGGAGTGATTTTTTTACTTGCAATAGTTTTCCACTTCGTCACCAAAATTATTGTGTTGATTTTGTATGATTGATTTAATTTGCTGCTTTAATTTATTATTATTGTTTTTATATTTACAGCATAATTAATTCTTGGATATTGTGGTTGCCTGTTAATTTATCTATAGTAGCAGCAATCAAGACTTGTCTTATTTATTGCATTAAATTTCGCATAGGGTCAGAACCTAGGCTAATCGCGAATTTTCACCCATGATAATCGATTTAAGTCAAACTTATTAAGTTCATGTTCTAATTTTGGCTACACATGCCATATATGTATATTTATATCCTGCAAGTAAATCGATTCAATGAATGGGATCACGTGCTATTAATTCCCAAGGATAAATTCAAATTCATTTTTCCAAGTTCCTATGGGTTGACCATACCTATTCTATTAATGATAAGATAATAGAACACATTAAGAACAGAGAATAATAAATAATCCAACAACAAAATCAAAAGAATAAAAAAATACAATTAGAATTATATAATGTGCTTATGATACATTACAACACTGGATAAATAAATTAGTTACTCATTATTGTCATTAAATGCAAACAATTCATTATTATATAGAAAGAACACATAAAAGTAAAACTAGAAAAGAAAATGAAAAAGGAACTCTTGTTGTGATCTTCTACTTCAATCTTTAAGACATATTGAGATTCTTGGTTATGCATTGCTTTGGATATTTTTCTATACCTTATGATCTCTAAAAGTCTGATAGTTTAGGTTTAACACGTACTTGTTCTTTTATAGAGGCTGATGAGAGCGTTCTTGCTTAAGAAATTAGAATTTGATTCGTGTCAGGAATCAGGGTCACATCGTGACAAAAATAGACCTGCGTCGTGATGCACGATGCTCATGCGCTGCGTCGCGACATAGACGCATATTTTTGGTTACAAAAGACGGCTCGTTTTCGCTTTGATATTGTCGATTTTCGCTCGATAAGTTCGACTTAGTCTTATTATGATCGAGACCTACAAAACATGCTCAAAACATATCGAAGTAATCCATAAAATGTTAGATATAGGGATGGTAAATAAAGAGACATTGACTGCTCATTATTTGCAAATACTCATATGTTTAAAAAAGACACTAAAAGTAAAAAAACATATCAATCACAATTGTTTTTTGAAATATGTATTATGTTGATGGTGTTTTTTAGGCACTATGATATTTAAGCAGCACGACAGAGGTAGAAGGGTAATTCCCTTCTTAAGCATTAATACCGACCTGACCACGTCAAGACCGACCATATGAAGAGACGTGTTCCAGAGAAGAGACCCTATTCCTACAGGATAAGATATTTAATTTTCCTACTTCCATGGGGTAAAATTGATAAGTCAACATCCTAATAGGATAAAGAAAGTAAAGATAGTTTTGATTAGGAATCCTTATTGGAAAAGGAAATTGTTTCAAACTAGGAAATTCTTGTATGAGAATGAATATGATTTCTTCACTATTATAAATAAGGGGGGAAATCAAAGGTTTTGGGAGAATTGATCAGAATCATTACCATCAAACTTGTAAACTCAAGAGATATCAGAGAAGCATATCTCACTAATAAAAGCATCATTCTGTTTGTGTCCGTGGACGTAGGTTGGATCCAAATCCACCGAACCACGTTAAATCTCCTTGTTGATTGGCGCATTATCTGTCTTTTGCTAAGTTTGCTTTTGGTTTCCCCCATAACCAAACAAATTCACTATTGAGGGAGGATTACCTCGGGAGTAATATTCTCATATTGCCCTGAGACAAAATCAGGCGTCAACAGTTGGCGCCGTCTGTGGGGAACTCTAACAAAAAGCAGTTCACGTGATAAGACAATGGCAGAAGGCGGAAATCACCAGTCACCGGGGAGTTCAACTGCAGACTGGATGAAGAAAGTAGAAGAAAGCATGAGATCCATGGCGGACCGACTGGGAAGAATAGAAGGGATAAACAATAAGAGGTTTGAAGCCGAAACCCGCCAAAAAAGAGGCGAGATAGCAGAGGGAAAAAGGGTTGTAGACACAAGTGAAGACGACGAGCCCAGAGGAAGGGGACCCCACGGGGTAAAATCCATAGTAGTAGGAAGAGATTCGCAGACCGAAGACACATGGGAAGAAGAAGGAAGGGAATTCTCGCCAGATCCCTCATGTGACAGCCTCTACAACACCCGAGAAAGGAATGTGAACGTGTCGAGACTATACGAATGGTCTCAAGACATGAAGAACATCGCACCCGAAACAACCGGCGCGAGGAGAGCCACATGAGACAAAACAGCGTGGATGACAAAATAAAATCTTGGGTAAAAAAAGAGATGGCCAAGTGGGGAGTAAACCGTGAGACTGACATAGGAGACGCCCGGGACAATGAAGAAGAATCCCCTCTCACAAAAGAGATAAGGTCGGCGAAGTTCCCCAGGCGGTTCAACATGCCAACCATGACACCCTACAAAGGCCACTCCGACCCAAAATCCCATATCGAAAGTTTTGTCCTGTTAATGGAAGTTCAGGAGTGGTAGGAGACGCTGTCTGTAAAGTGTTCCCCTTGACTTTGGGTGGACCCGCCCTATTATGGTATAGAAGCTTGGCATCGGGGAGCATCGGGAGCTTCACACAGCTTAAAAAGTCATTCGTCCGACACTTTAAAGGAGCCTGCACTCCCAAGAAGACAATTGGAGAGTTAAGGCTCATGAAGCAAGGAGATGATGAGCCCCTGAAAACTTTCATTGAGAGGTACCACAATATGGTACTAGAAATTGGAGGATATGAGTCCTTAGAAGCCCTGGAAAGTTTAAAGGGAGCCCTAAAAGTCAGGAAGTTATGGACTCACCTAAGAATTCAGGACACGCCGGATTATGCTATCGCTCTAGAGGTAGCCCGGAAATTCATTTTATTGGAAATCGAAGAAAAGATCTCCCGAAGGGGGACGGCCACCCGAGAAAGAACAACAAGATCAGAGGCCCCCGCCGACCGGACAGGGAATTCAAAAAATTCAATCCGAGACCCAAAGAATTCAAACTGATGCCTCAGAGAGATCAGGAAAGAGGGGTCTCGACCCAAGTAAATCACGTAGTCCGAGAAGAAGCGTATACCCCCCTGAACAAACCTATGGCCCAGATAGTTCGGGAAATCCAGGATAAAGGTCTGTTGGCCGAGCCTAATTTGAGGAGGTTCCCGATTAAGGAGGGAAATAGTAGGGCTTACTGTATCTACCATAACGTAAGGGGACATGCCACGAATGGGTGCAGAAACCTACGGGAGCAGGTGGAAGACTTGGTGAAAAAAGGCTACCTCAGTGAGTACATAGACCATTCGGTTTTTGAGGTCGACCAAAGTTGATAGCGGAAGTCATCCGGTCGGATGCGTGGAATGCTGAGATGCATAGATGATGTATTAAGAAAATCCCTGCTTGTAGTGACCCTTGTAGAGTTGCAAAAAAGGCAACGGATTCCAAAAATGTGAGTAAGACCTTTTCTGTCTTAAGTTGACATTTGATTATGCTTGTTTGTTATGGCCCACACAATGGTTTTGATATTTATTTCATGGCTCGGGTCTGCTCTTGTACCGCCGAGTCCATTTTGTTGATTATGTTTTACGGCTCGGTCTGCTCTTATACCACCGAGACCGATGTTTCTTTCCGGCTCGGGTCTGCTCTTGTACCGCCGAGACCGATGTTTCTTTCCGGCTCGGGTCAGCTCTTGTACCGCCGAGACCGATGTTTCTTTCCGGCTCGGGTCTGCTCTTGTACCGCCGAGACCGATGCTTCTTTCCGGCTCGAGTCTGCTCTTGTACCGCCGAGACCGATGTTTCTTTCCGGCTCGAGTCTGCTCTTGTACCACCGAGACCGATGTTTCCTTCTGGCTCGGGTCTGCTCTTGTACCGCCGAGACCGATGTTTCCTTCCGGCTCGGGTCTGCTCTTGTACCGCCGAGACCGATGTCTCTTTCCGGCTCGGGTCTGCTCTTGTACCGCCGAGACCGATGTTTCTTTCCGGCTCGGGTCTACTCTTGTATCGCCGAGACCGATGTCTATTTACGGCTCGGGTCTGCTCTTGTACCGCCGAGACCGATGTCTATTTACGGCTCGGGTCTGCTCTTGTACCACCGAGACCGATGTCTATTTCTGGCTCGGGTCTGCTCTTGTACCACCGAGACCGATGTCTATTTTCGGCTCGGGTCTGCTCTTGTACCGCCGAGGTCGATGTTTGTTTCAGCTCGGGGTCGGGTTACGTCCCACCGAGTCAGCTTCTTTGGACTAGGGATGTAACATTCCCCCAGAGCCAAGTGTTTCTTTCAGCTCGGGGTCGGGTCACGTCCCACCGAGTCAGCTTCTTTGGACTTGGGATGTAACATTCCCCAAGAGCCAAGTGTTTCTTTCAGCTCGGGGTCGGGTCACGTCCCACCGAGTCAGCTTCTTTGGACTGGGGATGTAACATTCCCCCAGAGCCAAGTCTTTCTTTCAGCTCGGGGTCGGGCCACGTCCCACCGAGTCAGCTTCTTTGGACTGGGGATGTAACATTCCCCCAGAGCCAAGTCTTTCTTTCAGCTCGGGGTCGGGTCACGTCCCACCGAGTCAGCTTTTTTGGACTGGGGATGTAACATTCCCCCAGAGCCAAGTCATTCTTTCAGCTCGGGGTCGGGTTATGTCCCACCGAGTCGGCTTCTTTAGACTGTGGATGTAACATTCCCCCAGAGCCGTTTTTTTTTTCAGCTCAGGGTCGGGTAACGTCCCACCGAGTCACCTTCTATTGGTCTGGAGAGGTGACATTCCCCCAGAGCCAAATGTCCTTCTCAGCTCGGGGCGGGTTATGTCCCACCGAGTCGATCGTCATCAGCATAAGGGCAAAGCATTTTCTCTACGGGTGGATATCAGGATCCTCGTTGACTGAGCACATGAAGATGGCAGGAAGGACCAGATTTGCAGCCAAGGCATTTTTCTCTGCAGTTCCTGGAGTGACTACCGACGGATTCATCGGCACACCATCTTTTTTTATAGTTCCCGGCATCAACTCGCAAACTCGTTGTTACCGAGAACTAGGGGATAGATGTTGATGGTGTTTTTTAGGCACTATGATATTTAAGCAGCACGACAGGGGTAGAAGGGTAATTCCCTTCTTAAGCATTAATACCGACCCGACCACGTCAAGACCGACCATATGAAGAGACGTGTTCCAGAGAAGAGACCCTATTCCTACAGGATTAGATATTTAATTATCCTACTTCCATGGGGTAAAATTGATAAGTCAACATCCTAATAGGATAAAGAAAGTAAAGATAGTTTTGATTAGGAATCCTTATTGGAAAAGGAAATTGTTTCAAACTAGGAAATTCTTGTATGAGAATGAATATGATTTCTTCACTATTATAAATAAGGGGGGAAAGCATAGGTTTTGGGAGAATTGATCAGAATCATTACCATCAAACTTGTAAACTCAAGAGATATCAGAGAAGAATATCTCACTAATAAAAGCATCATTCTGTTTGTGTCCGTGGACGTAGGTTGGATCCAAATCCACCGAACCACGTTAAATCTCCTTGTTGATTGGCGCATTATCTGTCTTTTGCTAAGTTTGCTTTTGGTTTCCCCCATAACCAAACAAATTTACTATTGAGGGAGGATTACCTCAGGAGTAATATTCTCATATTGCCCTGAGACCAAAATCAGCCGTCAACACATTATATAAATGACGTCGGAAGATCCAATTATACATCATTGTGAAAGAGACAATTATAAAGCCGAAAATTCAACTCGAATAACTATTTAAGAAAATCTAAGACTCAATCATAGTTTAAAGTTAGGACAAAATCTAACAATATAAAATAATTTGTGTGTTTTAAGTTCCTGTTAACCGACAGAAAAATAAATTCTTATATAAAATTACTTAGGTACAAGAGGAATAACGAGACCGGTGGGTGTTGCACACAATTAAGACTTGACAAATTTACAAGAAATTAATAAATACCCGAATTGAGAAAAAAAATGTAGTTGATTCACGTGAAGTTGATATTAGCCTCAAATTATAATATATCACACATGCACATTTCTCTTTTTAGTTCTCCAACTGTATTGGACCCATGACTCAAATAATATACCTCGAGAGATAGACGATTTGGCATTGCCGAAAGCATGAGCAATTTTGTAAATCAACCCATATCAATTTTTCTCTTCAAGCAAAGTATTTATGATAGCAAGGGAAGTAGGTTTAAACAGATAAAGAGCATACACAGATGTTTATAGTTGTTTGTGTAGTTGAGAATTTATTCAACGAAAATAGGTCATATTGAGGCGGTCCATGTGAAGCACTTTAGTGCACTGTCGGTGAGGCATTGGAATCACTTCATCAAGATCATTATATATTGAGAGCTATATGTGAAGCAAGCTCACTCAAGCAAATGCAATATCATTAATCTTATCAATAAGTTGTTTAATTTTGTGCTAGCTGTTCTTGATTTCTTTCGTTTCTTTCTTTATTGGGTTCAGGTTCCGGGAGCACGGTTCCCAATGTGGATCCTCCCCTTTTCCCGAGGAGCACTTGTGTGCTTCTTGGTGACCTTGCTATTTGCTGGGAGTTTTTGTCATGCCAAGGATAAGACAGTTGAAGTAGTTGGAACTGGGGAATGTGCAGATTGTGCACAAAGTAACTTTAAGACAAGCCAGGCTTTTTCAGGTATAAACTGTTTTCTTGTATCATAGAAACCACAAAAAAAAAAAAAAAAGTACTGCTTTTGATCCTTAATGAGTGCAATTCTATTTGTATCAGATACTCAGAATCGTATCATATATAGCCATGCATTGCACCATTAACTAACATGCATGTAAAGTGACAATTTAAGAATTTCTCAAGGTTTCTTCCTTGTTGAGAATTCATTAGATCTATATCTTTTTAATGACAATATTTGCACTGGTTTTTGTCTCGAGTCTCAATCCATGTTTCACGTGAGAGGGCATGCTAATACTTATTTTTATAGTTATTGTTACGTCTTTACCTATCACTTTAAATTTTTGAGTCTACAGTTTAACTAACAATCTTATTATTCACACCTATATTTTACTTTTTACAGGACTTCGAGTAACTATAGATTGTAAGCCTGAAAATGGAGAGTTCAAAACAAAAGGGATCGGAGAGCTCGACGAACAAGGAAATTTCAAGGTATCACTTCCTGAAGAAATTGTTGAAGATGGAAAGCTCAAGGAAGAATGTTATGCACAACTTCATAGTGCATCGGACACTCCATGTCCAGCTTATGATGGCTTAGAATCTTCAAAGATTGTTTTGAAGACAAAAGTAAATGAAAAGCACACGTTTGGGATTGCAAAGAAGCTTAAATTTTCACCCATAACTTGTGCTTCAGCTTCCTTTTGGCCTCATTTTAAGTACCCACCTGTGCCTAAATTGCCGCCCTTGCCTAAATGGTCACATCCTAAGTTTAAACTTCCTCCTTTGAAAAACTTTGGCCACCATCCATTCCCATTTCCTCCCAAAAGCTTCCCTCCTAAATTCAAAAAGCCTTTCCCTCCTCTTATACCAAAAGTACTTCCACCACCAGTGCCAAAAGCACTTCCTCCACCAGTGCCAAAAGCACTTCCACCCGTACCAGAGCCAAAGCCAAAGCCAAAGCCAAAGCCAAAGCCACTTCCACCAAAGCCACCAGTGATCAAGAAGCCATGCCCTCCAATTCCAAAATTCAAGAAGCCACTTCCTCCCATTCCAAAAATCTTTCCACCAAAACCACCTGTCTTCAAGAAGCCCCCTCCAAAAGTGCTTCCACCACCATTTCCCATCTACAAACCAAAACCCCCAATTCCAAAAGTTCTTCCACCACCAGTTCCCATCTACAAACCAAAACCCCCAGTTCCAAAAGTGCTTCCACCCCCAGTTCCTATCTACAAACCTAACCCCCCAGTTCCAAAAGTCCTTCCACCGCCAGTCCCCATTTACAAACCAAAGCCTCCAGTCCCAAAAGTACTTCCACCGCCAGTTCCTATTTACAAACCAAAACCTCCAGTCCCAAAAGTACTTCCACCACCAATTCCTACATACAAACCAAAACCACCAATCTTTAAGCCATTGCCACCAATTCCAAAGATCCCACCATTCCCAAATAAGCCATGCCCACCATTACCAAAGCTTCCACCAATCCCCAAGGCTCCTCCAAAGTACTTCCACCACCCCAAGTTTGGAAAATGGCCACCTCTGCCATTGCCACCATTTCCTTCTCATCCTTAAGCTATTATTTATTAATTTGCAGCATCATATCACTCCAAGGTGGAAGTAGAATGATCAGTATTTGTTTTCTTTATTGGTATGTCAGCTGTGTGAAGTTCGTGCACTGCAATAAAAATATTTTAAGGTGGGAAAGAATTAAATTGAGAGTGTGAAATATAAGTTTTATTTAATTTATTTATAGTAATCAATGAAATCAAATTGGATATGTGTGGCTGAAACTTTTGTATTGTTTGTTGTCAAGTGATCGCCGATTGCAATAATATACTAGATTCAATTTCAATCATACAAAGAATCATATGTGAGACTTGCGTAGCTACTTGTTTTATGGATCCATTCATGACCTTTTCAATCAGTTAAATATATCTCTTCAAAAGCACTTAATTAATATGTAAACTTGTTTCATTAAATAATATCTCGATTAATAATAAATTTTTATGATCTCAATAATATTAATTTATAGAGATTTAAATGTGTATAAAATATGCAAACTTAATTTCCTCCATTTTTTTAAAATTATTTTTTACATATAACTTAGTTTAGTTCAATCACCACTAATGTCACGTTGAGGATAGAAATCATCATTCTTAGAGTAGCTTCTTCCGATTTGAAAATAATTTTTTGGGTTGCGCTCATTATCGATGTGCTGATCAAGCTGATTCTGACAGATTTCTATTTAGAGGCGAAATCCTTCATATCCGTAAATTATGAGTTTACATGTACTTCGTATTCAAGCTCCCAAAGCTTTGAGCATTGGTTTTCGACCAACACTTTGACGATCAAATTAACATTTAGGTATGAGAAAATATTTTTAAAAAAATCAGTCATGATTTTATAATAAAACTATTCCGAAGGAGCAATCTTACTCAAGAAATCTCTCTCTCTCTAGATGAAAAATGTCTAGTGTCTTAATTAGGCTTATATTTTATAGTCATTTTCAAATGGCCGAGTTACATCTTTTTTTTTTAATCTAATCCCATCCCTTTCACTTGTGATGATCTTAGAAAGGATCTTGAAAGCAGATTGAAAACAAAAAATGGTATAGCTCTAAATAATGTGTTTTCAATAATTAATAAGGTCACTCTATGCTTGTTTATATAAGTAGGGTAAATGAAGGTTTTCCTTATGGAAAACTGGTTCAAGAACGTGTCCAAAATAACCCAGTCTTGTAATCGCATTCGAACGCTCATCAAACGCAAGATGAACGAGCAATGTTCCATAAACTCGTTTGAACACAATATCGAATGCACCTCGAACCCAAACACACTGGAAGGTTTCGTTTGCACAGAAAGATGAACATACTACGCACATGAATATACTGTCAAGTTTTGTTCGAACCCAAACACGAACGCTACTATTTCGAACACAAACAGGAACGCAACACTAATGTATATTTGATATCTTCACGCACAGTCTACCAAATACTAGTCTAATTACTCCGACATCTTCATGACTCATTACAACTCAATTGAACTTGTTTTGTTATGGATATTGCCAACAGAAATGGAACTTATAATCTCCCCCTTTGGTATTCCATGTCAAAACTACTACATAATACAAAGACTGCGGTAAAAGATTCAAAAATGAAATAGTCAACTGCCAACCATCAAGACAATGATTTATTATAATAGGACTCGTTTAATACCTAACCAAGTAGTCCTGAAGTCAATGGCACCACAACCACTAATATCTGCTCACCTGAAACATCCACAAACAACAAGATATCTTGAAAAGTATAGGGAATATAAAAAGTAGATAAAAACGAAATAATAATCTCATGTATGTAAGGTAGATATCCCACTCTCCCTTAATCCTACGCCCTCTTAAAAATGAGATATAAAAAAAAGGATATTCTACTCCCATTTTTTTTATCACAAAATGACAATGAGTAAAAATCAATATACTAATTAAAAATCAAATGCAAGTTAATATGCAAACTTAACTTCCCTCACTAACAACCCTACTCAATAAAAAAAAAGAACACATGGATGTAAAAACTCAGAAATATACAATGTAAATAATATATGATGATATGAAGTATACACAACATACAATGAGTAAGAAAAATAAAAATAAGTCAAACACTATTCAAAACAACACTTCAAACAAGTACAATGATACTCAGTAAGTACTCAACTATTATGACATGAAATAATATGCACTACTTTTGGTCATGTTAAATAATACAAGCATGCATATGACGTAAACACCAAAGCATAACAAGCACTTGCGTGAAAAATAAGTGCCCAATAAGTCACAGCTTAAGACTTTATTTTATGAGCTCCAACGAAATCCCATCTCATGACACACCAAGTCAATAAAAAAGATATTCAAACCAAGCACCACTAGGACTTGAAAATAAGCAACATTGGTTGCATGCTATAATATTCTCCCCCAAATTATAAGCTCTTAAATAAATTCTTTCAAGTGAAGGGTTGTTGTCTTTATCTTTTGAATTTTGCCCATTGACTAGCAACATTGGTTGCATGCTATAATATTCTCCCCCAAATTATAAGCTCTTAAATAAATTCTTTCAAGTGAAGGGTTGTTGTCTTTATCTTTTCAATTTTGCCCATTGACTCTTTTGCACTTAAGACTCATTTAAACTTTTTTTTTTTAATTTTACAAGGGGATAGCATCAGGTCATTGTTAGGTTTGTTTCTAGGTCCCAAGATCAAACAAGACATGAAAACAATGTGTGAACTCATCAACGGAGGTAGCGGAATACTCACATCGATTGGTTGTGAGACGCGGCAAGCAACAAAACTTGAAAAACCTCACTGCAATGGGCGTGAACTGCAGTGAATTAACTCACTGTTTTGGGTGTGAAAGTGGTCCTTCGTCAAGCTCCAAGCTTCGTCGAACGGATCCCGCCTCATGGGTGAACCTCCCTAACACCTTCGCAACTCTCGTAAGTGTGCTAGCACTTGCGTTTTTGCAACAAAAACCACTCATTGCTCCCCTTGAAGCTCACGGCAGTGACCTGTGATGGAGAAGAGAAAACAGCCCCTTGGGCCTGAGAAAGAGAGAAGAATAGGTGGTGTTGTGTAATTGTTGACTTGTAAATTGATTTACACAAATGCTTTATATATTTTTCCAAAAATTACTAAGCATTTTCCATTTAAAATTATCAAATAAAATCAAATGGTAATCAATCACACAACCACGAATCACTAGTCCAACAACACCCATCACTATTCATTGTCACTTTATTAAAGTGACTTGATGTGTGTCTATCAATCAATCAATCACTCATATCAATCAATCAAATGTCACATCACTCAAAGTGACGTTTGATTTGACGCTTGATGTGATGAATGACTTGACGTTTGATTTGACGCTTGATGTGACTTGCGTGCCGCACTCGAATTCGAAATACGAATGCACTCGCAATCACACTCGGGCTCGGGTTTGCTAATTCCAATTAACGATTTTTTTGTCGCATCATAATTTAATGATTACGCTTAGCGAATTCACTATTCACGTCGCTAACGAATTAATTCTAAATTAATCCGTTCGCCCGAATTAAAATCTAATTTTAATTCCACATCGAAATCTAATTTCGTTTAATATATCGAATATATTAATTTACCGATTAATTCCAAATTAATCATTATCTCTCTCTAGATATTTCATCCTAGATAATATCTCCGTAATTAATCCCAGATTAATTTTCTCTATTTTCTTTATAATCCCAGATTATTTATGAGTGTGAGTTATGCATCATCGGTGCATTATCGGGAAGCGATCCATGAGATCCCCGGATAAGCTGGCAGTAAATACGGTCGTCGGAGTATCCGAATCGCGTATGTACCAAGTACTACGTTCTACCGATTTACGAGACAAGGTCGGCTTCTAGCAAAGCACGAAGTCTACCCAATTCTCCGGACATATCCATATAGAATATACAAGGATCTATATCAAGCGTAGTATACCAAGTATTGCGTATATCGGCCCAGTATCGGACTGTCACGTGCTAGGGCTGGGGCTGGATAAGTGTCTACCCCGTCCGAAGCACATGTCGGATGTCTGGTAACTAGTCTCTATAATCGGATATACATGACCTTGTCATAATATCCCGATGGCCGGCCAGCACTTAAGAGCACTAATACCGTATCCTACGTGACATCATCTCCAGTATGACTGAAGTGATACTTTCGTCTTGACATCACACCCAATACTCTACGATTCTCAATATACCCAAAATCAGCGTACCAGAACCGGTTAAAGCCCCTGACGACCTCAATCAAAGTATATTTATTGTCGTAAGCATTAGCGGTGCAAGTCTTAGGTTAAGACCATACACACCTACCCTGATTTCGGACTCCCATAGACATATAGTCACAATACCAATGGGATTCCGGGGGTCTATCTAGAGCGAAGCTGTTTCCCGTACCGTCGGTGAAACACAACCTCCTACCACACTTGCATAAGTATCCAATACTTAAATATATGAGAACTATGCCGTTGTGCCCTCACAACGCGCACAAGTGCGATACTAGTCTTTTACGTATTTATCGATGTCCAATCTCGATAATACTCTGACTAGGGATATTTAATGATTTATCCTTCGTTGATTGATACTGTCTCATATCATTCTCAATCAAGGAACAAATCATAAGGACCTCTCATCATTTATATATCTAAGGTGATCTAATCACAAATGATAAGAGTGCAATCTCTTTGTCACATAGTTAATTTGTATAACAACACAATGATCTGTACAAATAGTGACGCTATGGGTCATAATTGTCCAACAGTCATGTAGTTAAAAGTCATAGTATTTAGTGAGCTAAGTAAGACAAAAATTAGACCGATAGTCCAAAGACTCACACATTCAATCAAGTCTCAAGACATAGAAACGTGAATGTGACATGCAAGTGTTGGACAATTATGACCCATATCGTCACTATTTGTACAGATCATGGTGTTGTTGTACAAATTAACTATGTGACAAAGGAGATTGCACTCTTATCATTTGTGATTAGATCACCTAGATGTATAAATGATGAAAGGTTCTTAGATTTGTTCCTGGATTGAGAATGATATGAGACAGTATCAGTCCATAAAGGATAAATAATTAAATATCCCTAGTCAGAGTATTATCGAGATTGGACATCGATAAATACGTAAAAGACTAGTATTGCACTTGTGCGCGTTGTGAGGGTATAACGACATAGTTCTCATATATTTGGGTATAGGATACTCATGCAAGTGTAATAGGAGGTTGTGTTTTACCGATGGTACGGGAAACAACTTCGCTCTGGATAGACCCCCTCGGAATTCCATTGGTAGTATGACTATGTGTCTATGGAAGTCCGAAATCAGGGTAGGTGTATTTGGTCTTAAGTACTGCAGTCATCGGGATGATATGAGTAGGTCATGTTCATCCGATTATAGAGAATAGTTACCAGACATCCGACATGTGCTTCGTACGGGGCAGACACAGCTCCAGCCCTAGGCCTAGCACGTGACAGTCCGATACTGGATCGAAATACGCAACACTACGTATACTACGCCTGATATAGTTCCTTTATTCCTATAAGGATATTTCTGGAGAATTGGGTAGGCATGACGCTTTGCTAGAGGCCAACCTTGTCTTGTAAATCGGTAAAACGTAGTACGAGGTACTTACATGTTCGGATAGTCCGACGACCGAATTTACTGCCAACATATCCAGGGATCTCTTGAGTCGCTTCTCGAAGATTCACCAATGACGTATGACTCGCACTTTAATTAATATGGGATTAATTAGATGAGAGAGAAAATTAATCTAGGATTAATTGCGGAGATATTTTATCTAGGATAAAATATCAATTAAAGAGAGATAACGATTAATTTGGAATTAATCGGTAAATTAATATATTCGATATATTAAACGAAATTGGATTTCAACGCGGAATTAAAATTAGATTTTAATTCGGACGAACGAGTTAATTTAAAATTAATTCGTTAGCGACGTGAATAGTAATTATGCTTGGCATGATTATTTAATTAAATTAGATTTAATTACGACGCAACGAAAAATTCGTTAATTTGGAATTAGCGAACCCGAGCCCGAGATTATTTACGAGCACATTCGCATTTCGAATTCGAATGTGGCACGCAAGTCAAATCAAGCGTCAAATCATTAGTCGCATCAAGCGTCAAATTGTTAGTCGTTTCAAGCATCAAATCACTTGTCACTTTGAGTGATGTGACTTGACAACTTGATTGATTGAGTGACTTGACAACATGTCACTTGTGATTGATGTGACTTGATGTGAGTTGATGTTAGTGGTTGATGGCTTTGAATGTTTGACTTTTTAAAGCCAAAATTTTGGTATATGTTTTGGAAATGATTTACCAAAATTACTTAAGACCTTTTTTCTCTCTCTTTCCTCTATCTCTCCTCTTATTTTCTTTCTTCTCCCACAAGCCCAAGGGGCTGAAAAAACTACCCAAAAACCGTGAGTAGTAAGGGGATGAAGGTGATGATTTTGTGGCAAAATCAAAGGTGCTAGCACACTACGAAGTCATGCGAAGGTGATAGGGAAGTTTACCCATGAGCCGGGAATCGTTTGACGAAGCTTGGAGCTCAAAACTTGGAGTCAAAAACTGAAATCATGGAGCAGTAGACTGCTCACTGCCGTGACTTAGAGGATGGCAGAAGAAAGTTGATTTTTGTTCGTCAAAGCGTCGCTCAACCGATCAATGTGAGTATTCCGCAACTTCGTCGTTGTTATTCACACTTATTTCATGCTTATTATTGATCTTGGGACCTTAATAGAAACCAACAATGGTATCAGAGCAAGGTTTGAGCATGTAAAAGTTTAGGGCTTAAAATTTGGGTAAAATCATTTTGAGCATGATTTTGTGATACTGGATGAATGAATATGCTTAAATGTATTTTAATTTAAGATTGATTGGATCAATTTGAATAAAAATTGTTTGGAACATTTTCCCCAAATATTTGGGCTTGGCCGAATACAAGTGCCCTAATTAGTCTTGGTGATTTTTGAATTTTTGAACATTGGATGTGTTGGAAATCATTCGGGATTATGATTTAATGTTGATTGTGGAATTAATTGGATTGAATTCGAATCGGACACAAATCCCCTCCCTTGGCCGAGACTTTAAACATGTAATTGGGTTTGATTTTAATTAAATTATGTTGGACATGATTTAATATAAATGAGCATGATTTATTGTGTATATGGATGTTTTAGAAATGTTAATTTGGGTAATTAATCATGTTATACACTTTGGTAATTAAATTGGGAATTTGGAATTTTATGATTTAATTATTTTGGGCCTATTTTGTGAAATTAGGCTTAAGTGTTGTAATTGGGCTTATTGGGCTTTGTTGTAACAAAGTTGGGTTTAGGCAAAATTGGTTGGATCCAATTAGGCCCAAAACCGCTTCCATAAAGCCCAAAGGCGACTTAATGGACCTTTAAAGTTTAATTGGGCCTAATGGGCCTAAATTGGTAATTCCCGGATTGGATTTCGGTTATTCGGTTTGACCCTAGTTGACCAAAACTCCATGCCTTGAGAATTAATTAAAAGTCCATTGGACTTTAATTGAATTGACGTTGGACGTTAAACGGGCTTTGAGACCCGTAAGATTAAATTTGGAATTTAAGTCGTAAAGGTTTATTAATAAAGTGTAATATTTAATTTGGAATTAAATGGCGAATTAGTGTTAAATACAAATTGAATTGGATTTAATTATGTAGTTTAATTTAATTCGAGAATTCTTACTTTGAGTACTTATTCGCAAAATGAATTTGACTCGAGCAAAATCAAATCGTTGTTTGAACATTGGATGATCACTAATTATCAGATTAATTAATTTGATTAGATTGATTGATAACATGCTTATGTGAATACATGGTTGCGATGCATGAATAATGTATATCGGATGGATATTAGATGGGTGGGACAATTTTAGAAATTGTTGTAATAAATTTGATTTATTAAATTGAACCTGCGTGTCCAGCCTTATTACCTCTTTATTCTTTGTATTCTCTTCTCACCTATTCCCTTCAATGTAAATGAGGTTTCTTTAGAAGTGTAGTGTAACGGGTAGAAGCAAATACATGTGCTAGCGGGAGAGAGAAAGGGAGAGATTTGATCTAGGATCAATGTGTAAAGTATCCATCCGCATATCATTATTATTTATCATATGCGCTTTATTATGTGTTTAGAATGCATGTTTAAGGGTGTATGATGATGAGACCTTAAAAAAGATAATAAAATTGGTTGCCAATTGCACGCGAAAAACCCTCGCAGAATATTAAGTGTTTTTCCTTCCATTGAGTGATTCTCACTCAATCCGAGACTGGCATTGGCTTGTTGGCCATAGTCAAGGCCTTTGTCTGTCGAGGATGTGTTTGAATCACGAAGGCTTTGTTCCATATTGGTGTCTTGTCCAAGTTGTGGTTTGTTGGCCAAAGGCAAGACCACTTCTTGTCCATCGACATTGATTACGAAGCTTTCCATGGTCAATGGGTCGTGCTTAACTGGGATCACTAAGTTTGTTGTGCCAAAGCCAATGCTTAGTTGATTCAGAGGAAAAAGGTTAGGTAATACATTGGATGTATTGGCATATATAAGATATATATTTCAGACTTGGATGTCCCCCTACCGGATCTAGGAATTGGATTGGATCCAATAGATCTTAGAGATCTATCTAGTTAATTATCATCCAATTTGTTGGCCAAAGTCAAGATTGTGTGATATTCAACGGGATCCTAGCCCACTAGGAAACACGGTTTCCCGAGTACTCAACAGAGGGTTAGAGGCTCGCCGAAAATAGTGGGAGGCAAGAATTGAATTTGTAATATTCGTTTAATTACTTGCCATACGCGCTCAAATAAATATCATTCGTCAAATAAATTAAATGTTAGTTGGACTAATATTTAAATATTGTTATAATAAATAGTTGGACTATATTCAAACTATTTATTTATAGATGATTTTATAATTGGATTATAGTAATCAATATAATTGATTTTAATCTATTAAATTATAGTTGATTAAATAGTTGGACTATTGTAATCATTATAATAAATAGTACCAAAAACGTTGATTAAATAGTTGGACTATTAGAATCAAGATATAAAATTGAAAGATTAGCATTTAAAACATAATCCTAGGGAAAATGTATTTAAATGGTATAATTTTCAAATTGGGATAAATTTCAGGATAGTCCTGGAAAAATAATAAGTTACTTTATTTGATAAAATAACATATTATGCCTAAAGCCCGGAGTTAAGCAAATAGTCAAGCATAATCTTTGGAAGATTTATGTAATGATAACTTAAGTGTTTAATCCATTAAGCTTGTCACAGTAGACTCCTTAATTTCTGAATCAGAACTAAGGATTAGATCCTTAAAGTATGATAATAAAATTGAAGGATATTCATAAATTTATACTTAGATTTTAGAAGTATTAGATTGCAATTAAATAACTCTTGGAGAGTTAATGACTATTCTCAAGGAAATAAAGTCAAACTTTGCAATTAGGCAAGTAGCGCAAGGCGCACCTCACTTCGATATTCTAGAAACCCGAGGCTTGGCCGAAGGCTACTGGAATGTGGAAAAGGGCAAAGACAAAATCATTATAATATTCTGGGAAGATAATGGACATATTCCAAAATGTCTGCCTAAATTGTGACAAACGGGATCGCGGAAGCGTGACTGCCGTTTGGACAAAACTGACATCAAGGAAGTGAAGACGAGCAAGGCTCCGACTTCAAATATGTTTGTCAAAATTATGTTCGCTACTAGCATTGAAATTGGATTTTAAATACTTAGAGTGATACATAAATTATGTACTGCAGCATCTGTTATGAGCAGGATACTGACTTCAGTTGAGATTTATCTGCGAATCGGAAACGGGACGAAAGTCACTGTTTCAACCGCAGATACCTAAGTTTAGGAACTACTTTCGGGTGTGTACCTAAATTTGGAAACTGTTATAATGTGACTAGTTTGACTAGAAATATTATCTCTATATCGAGTATAACTCGTTGCGAGTGTACCTTTATATTCTAGAACACTAAAGTGTTTTATTATATAAAGATGATATTGGGATAAACATATTAGATGTGAATAACAGTATTTATATTTTGAATATGAATAAATCTCAAACGTATAACATGACAAACAAATAGCTCAAACTAATTTGATCAGATGAAACTTATAAGTGTCATTGATGTCTAGGACACAATGAAACAAGACTCGTATATCCACACTTTTGAAGAATGGGTACTCGGACGGATTTGATACCATTCAAATGAAGTCTACGAATCTAGTTTATTAGGTAAAGTGCCTAAAAACACCTTTACTTGGTAAAATTGCAAGTGCCACCGATCTGTTACCCTTCATTCATAATGAAGCAAGTGGGCCCATGTCTAGCTAGGGTGGAGGTGGATATGAATATTTCGTGACCTTTACGGATGTGGCATCGCGTTATGGTTAAGTGTTTCTTTTGGAACACGGATCGGAAACTTTTACAGTTTCGACACGAAATAGACAAACAAATCGGCTAAAGTATTAAAGCCGTCACGGTGAGACCGTAATGGAAAATACTTAAGCAATAAGTTTCTCATATACTTGAAAGAGTATGGTATTCTTTCAAATGAGGACTCCTCTCGGAACATTTCAATTTGACGGTGTGTCCTAAAAGGATAAACCGAATTTTGTTGGACATGATAAGATTAATCATGAGTCGTTCTGAGCTACCATTTCCTTCAACGGATAAGCATAAACAGTGCAGAATTTATTCTGAATAAGGTTCCATAAAATCTGTTAGACAGATTTCATATTAGATATGAACAGGAAAGAAATCGGGTTTCACATTCCTGAAAAATTTGGGTATGCTGGGCATATGTTTGGATGATACCAAACTAAAACCCAAATTGGATAAGTGTCAATTGTAGGTTATTCTAGGGATAAATAAGTATATTACTTATACATCTCATAAGAGAACAATGTTATTGTTGCTCGCCATGCGGTTTTCCTAAGAGGAATATCGATATGCAGTGGTAAGTGGGAGGATAGTAAAACTCGATGAAAATCAGAGTAATACTGTCCAAGGCACCGAATCTTAATGGAACTTAAATAGTTTATCAATGATGAAACTGTACCATTAATCTTCGAATACATAGAACCGCGTATGTCGGAGAGAGTTAGAAAACAACCTGGGGTATGGGTTTCTGATCTCACCTCATAAAGATGTCAATCTTATTGAGGTATACCAATAGACTACATATGAAGAAGTGATACAAGGTATCGACTCCCTATTATGGCAAAGTGCCATATGAATCCGAAATGGATTCCATGTATATCAACTGTGTTTAGAATACTAGTTGATGTACTGCAAAGCATTGTGCCTGTAGGTACTATATAATTCTTCAAGGAAGACATATATGGATGGCAACATACCAATGTACGTATAAAGCTAGGCTATTTAGCGGAAAGATATCGTTATCAACATTATATTGATTATGATTCAACCTTTTACCTGTTGCCATGGTAAATCCATTTGGATAATGCTTGCTAAAGCTGCATGTTTCATTTATGAAATATGACAGCTTAACGGAAAATCGCTTTCCTTAAAAGGAAATCATTTGGAGGATGTTTTCAACATCCTAGCAAACAAGGTTTGCAGGTTATTCGATCCATGTTTGGATTGAAGCAAGCATAAGTTCTTGGAATTACCGTTTTGATGTAATCATAATGGTGTATGATTTGATTCAAAACGAATATGATTCTTGTGTATATAAGGAGGTTAGTGGGGGAGCACTGACAGTGGCTGTCCTATAAATAATGATAATATGTCATTTCTTGGAAATGATATTCCCATAAAAATACAATCGGTGAAAGCTTGGCTTTCGAGAAAACTCTTCGAGAAATCGTACATTGAAAAATGTACACGACCTGGTGTCTCATATGCTTTGAGCATATGGATTCACAAACAGGCCAATCCAAGTGATAGTCACTGGATTGAAGTTAAGAACATACTTAGTATCTTAGAGAACTAAGAATGTTGTCTTAATCTGTGGAGAAGAAGAACTTGAAATGACTGGGATCACTACTGCAAGTTTCCTAAACCGATAAAACAACTATAAGTCGCAAACGGTACTATACAGTTTGAATAACGGAACAGTGAGCTGGAAATCTTCCAAGCAAGATACTGTTACCGAATAAACAATAAATGCGGGTTATTGCTGCAGCTGAGGCAGCAATAGAAGCCATTTGGGTCGATAACAAATCTAATTAGATTAGATATAGTTCTGTTAAACAGCTGAGCTAGGCATCAGCACAGGCTAAAGAATTAATGGTCTCATCAACGATCCAGATGCATACTTCAATATTCATCTGTTTCATTCGGATCATACATCGTGGCGATATGATGAACGAATAAATCGCATCATATGATAATCCTGCAAATCCACTGACGAAAACCTTTCCTCAGCAATTTGAGCCAACCGTACATAGTTCGGGTCTAAGACACTCGAGTGACTAGCTATAAGCCAAGTGGGAGATTGTTGGATAATTATGACCTATTGTGTCACTATTTGTACAGATCATGGTGTTGTTGTACAAATTAACTATGTGACAAAGAAGATTGCACTCTTATCATTTGTGATTAGATCACCTAGATGTATAAATGATGAAAGGTCCTTATGATTTGTTCCTGGATTGAGAATGATATGAGACAGTATCAGTCCACGAAGGAAAAATCATTAAATATCCCTAGTCAGAGTATTATCGAGATTGGACATCGATAAATACGTAAAAGACTAGTATTGCACTTGTGCGCGTTGTGAGGGCATAACGACATAGTTCTCATATATTTGGGTATAGGATACTCATACAAGTGTAATAGGAGGTTGTGTTTTACCGATGGTACGGGAAACAGCTTCGCTCTGGATAGACCCCCTCGGAATTCCATTGGTAGTATGACTATATGTCTATGGAAGTCCGAAATCAGGGTAGGTGTATTTGGTCTTAACCTGAGACTTGCACCGCTAATACTTGTGACAATCAATATACTTTGGTTGCGGTCGTCCAGGGTTTTAACAGGTTCTGTGTACGCCTATGCTGGGTATATTGGGAACCGTAGTGTGTTGGGTGTGATGTCAAGACGGAAGTATCACTCCAATCATAGTGGAGATGATGTCACGTAGGATAGGTACTGGTGCTCTTAAGTACTGCAGTCATCGGGATGATATGAGTAGGTCATGTTCATCCGATTATAGAGACTAGTTACCAGACATCCGACATGTGCATCGTATGGGGCAGACACAGCTCCAGCCCCAGGCCTAGCACGTGACAGACCGATACTGGATCGAAATACATAATACTATGTATACTACATCTGATACAGATCCTTTATTCCTGTAAGGATATTTCTGGAGAATTGGGTAGGCATGGCGCTTTGCTAGAGGCCAACCTTGTCTTGTAAATCGGTAAAACATAGTACGAGGTACTTACGTGTTCGGATAGTCCGATGACCGAATTTACTGCCAATATATCCAGGGATCTCATGGGTCGCTTCCCGAAGATTCACCAATGACGTATGACTCGCACTTTAATTAATATGGGATTAAATAGATGAGAGAGAAAATTAATTTGGGATTAATTACGGAGATATTTTATCTAGTATAAAATATCAATTAAAGATAGATAACGATTAATTTGGAGTTAATCGATAAATTAATATATTCGATATATTAAACGAAATTGGATTTCGACGCGGAATTAAAATTAGATTTTAATTCGGGCGAACGAGTTAATTTAGATTTTAATTCGTTAGCGACGTGAATAGTAATTATGCTTGGCATGATTATTTAATTAAATTAGATTTAATTACGACGCAACAAAAAATTCGTTAATTTGGAATTAGTGAACTCGAGCCCGAGATTATTTGCGAGTGCATTCGCATTTCGAATTTGAGTACGGCACGCAAGTCAAATCATGCGTTAAATCATTGGTCGCATCAAGCGTCAAATTACTAGTCATTTCAAGCGTCAAATCACTTGTCACTTTGAGTGATGTGACTTGACAATTTGATTGATTGAGTGACTTGACAACATGTCACTTGTGATTGATGTGACTTGATGTGAGTTGATGTTAGTGGTTGATGGCTTTGAATGTTTGACTTTTAAAGCTAAAATTTTGGTATATGTTTTGGAAATGATTACCAAAATTACTTAACACCTTTTATCTCTCTCTTTCCTCTATCTCTCTTCTCATTTTCTTTCTTCTCCCACACGCCCAAGAGGCTGAAAAACTGTCCAAAAACTGTGAGCAGTAAGGGGATGAAGGTGATGATTTTGTGGCAAAATCAAAGGTGTAGCACACTACGAAGTCATGCGAAGGTGATAAGGAAGCTTACCCATGAGCCGGGAATCGTTTGACGAAGCTTGGAGCTCAAAACTTGGAGTCAAAAACTGAAATCATGGAGCATTGGATTGCTCACTACCGTGACTTAGAGGAGGGCAGAAAGTTGATTTTTGTTCGTCAAAGCATCGCTCAACCGATCGATGTGAGTATTCCGTAACTTCGTCGTTGTTATTCACACTTATTTCATGCTTATTATTGATCTTGGGACCTTAATAGAAACCAACAACAAGAACAAGATATACTATGGTTTCCATCACACACACTCATGCACACAGAACATCAAAAAATAAAAGCATATTATACATGCATAACCATATATCCTACATACCAGGACCACATGCACATGCATTTACATACTCTTTCAAGTAAGAAAATCTTTTTTGTCCTTTTCATTTTATATTTTTTTGTATTTTTTTTACACAAAACAAGAAAAGACACAACTAGACTTGTTAATATCCAATGGTACATGAAGTTGTATTCCCAAGTGCAGATCATACTATTGTCCATTCAGAATCGGCTATGAAATTTATGTCTGGGTTTTCATTCTATATACCAATGGACATATAACAAAAACATACCCACCAATATACAGTGAAATCAAAAAACAAACAGTCGTGCAGAAACATAAAACACACATGTAATGGGAAAAATGAAAGCAACATCTAAGAAAAGGTACACTAAAGTGCACTCTCATAATGACTTTTAGGTTCAAGGCATTCAGAAATCAACTGGAAATCATTTCGCTTCCTTACTTAAACTTTCTTATGAGTCTCATTTACTTGAGACCTCCTAGTTAATAGTAAAAGTTCTTACTAATGAGGTGTGTGTGTTTAAATAGTGCATAAACTTGAAAAGCTAGCTTTAAACAATCAAACTTAGTCGAAACACTCTTAGGTCTTTCCTTTTGTTTAGGCAACATGAAGCACTTAGACCTAATATGTCATGCCTTGTCACAATGATGAAAAATAGATACAAACCTCAATAAGAACGGGGTTTACCTACCACACCTCTAGATTGAGGTTGGGTCACTGAACGAGGAAAACATGAATGATCACATGATGCTCATCAATGAGTTTCTTTCCTAAGTCACGGGGAAAAGTCAGTTTAACATGTCCAGACTTAAACCGATATGTGACAAACACAGTTTTAGAAGTTGACGCCTTATCATAACTCGACCCAACAAAGCCTAATCTTTTATTCTCACAATAAGGCATACCAATCCCCAACATATGGTCTAGCTTTATAGTCATACTAGAAAATACAAACAACAATGTTCTAGCATTCTCAATTTCCGCTTCTAGGAATTTGATTTTATCAACTATTCCTTTATTCCTCTCCTCAATGTCATCAATAACTAAAAGGCTTTTATCAAGCTGGCTTGAACTTCATTCTTTTCTAGTTCCACTTATTTCAGCCTCTTATTGACCTCAATATTTTTATTTCTGATAACCAAGTTCTCATTGAATAGTTCAATATAATGTAATTGGTGAGAAAACTCCGAACATGCATTCATGTCACTAACATTGTGTTTGCGTGGGCGCAACAGAAGCTCGCGGTTTGGGTGAAATCGTAATTTTAAAACTTTTTAAATTACCGAATAAATTTTTCAATATCCAATATGAATAATTAATTCATATTTCACCTAAACATATTTATTCGATATCAAATAACAACATAAATAGTTAAGAAACATCGCGAAACTTGTACGAAAATATTTTTCCATAAAATGGCATAAAACACATTTTTGATCGAACCGACTATCCAATGCATATGAAGGATGCCAAGGTCAGCCCGAACAGTACTAGGGTAGTTCATGGGCTGCCCGAACAGTGACCAATTCACTGTTTGGGTAGCCGTCACCCGATTGGCTCAAAAGTCACCCGGTAATGTCGTATTTCACTGTTTTCACTTATTTCAACTCCAAAACAGTTTCCGACAATTGTTCCAATACCTAAAACACATCCAATATATTTATATGACATAATTTTCATCACCATAAACCCAGAATTTCCAGATTTGATCCAGAAACCAAAATATCAATTTTTCATACTTTAATTGAACCTTCTCAATATTAATTATATTAATACTAACACCAATCCAAGACACCACCAATGATGCACCCAAGAACAATTCTAGGCATTACAAGAATGATCATAATACTATAGAATGACAATATATCATCAAATGATCCAATTGAATAAATATTACAATAATATCTTTTAATATTTTTTCACACATGCAATAAGCCTTCAAATCCATCTTCTAAATCAAAAAGCCCTAATTTCTAAGAAGTAAGTAAACCCTAGAACTATTCTAGTAATTCAAGAAAAAGAAATCAATTTCCTAAACTTAAGAATATTAAAGATTACCTCTTAATCTTCAACTTTCCTTAAGCTTTTCTCGAAATTATATTCACTTTCTTCCTTGTTTCATCAAAAAAAATTGGAGTGTATTTGGAAGATGAGATTTCGGCTACGGCTTCCCTTGGAAGCAAAAAGAAAAAAATTTCCTCTTTTAAAAATAATAGCCGACTTAGTGAAGGGTATTTTTGTCATTTTGCAAAAATTAATTTGATCCAAAATCAAATTAATAAAACATGCCACATGTTACCATTTAATAATATGCATGTGTGATAACAATTATCACAAATGGAAATTATCTAATTAAATTAAATATAAAGTTAACGTAGTCAAAAATCAAATTTAACACTTTAACCTTAAATTTAATGCCAAGTGTAACCAATAATAATTAAACATATATTCCATATATATATATATATATATATCAATTAATCATTTAAATATTTAACATTTAAATATCGAAATAATTATTTAATATAATTATTAATCCATATGTATTTTATTTACATTAAATATAACACGTATAGAAGTGACATGTGTCAAAATCTCATTTGACAATTAACTAATGTGTATCTAATCAAATTATGTATTAAATACAAATAAACAATAATTACGATTGCCAAAATTACCCTTATGCATGTGTTTTCATTTAACAGTTTAAACAACTGAAATTAACTCATTTAATCCGGTGAAGTATTATTAATAATCTGTATTATTCATAACGCGTTGCCCAAGTTCTCAACTAGTACACTTCATATTGTGGGACTCTCTAAGTTTAGGTTTATCCATCACGAAATCTAATTTCGTTTCCATAATTCACCCATTCATGAATTATGACGACCAAGGATAATCTCGCTAAGTTATGCAAGTCGAGGTCATTGTATAAGTATAATCCATCCGCCATAGGCTATCCATATTATACCTGGGATATTGATATGAATGTCAAATCTTTATGGTATAATATACTCGACTTTCAAATATACGATCTCTAAATAACACTCGAAACTTGCTTATGAAGTTATACCACAACCATAGATTTACTAGATCGCAAACATGTGTAGGATACCTATGCCCTGTACACAAGACTGACAGATTCTATCTTGATACGCACTAAATATCATGAGCATCAGTCCACACCCAACGAACAAGTGGAGTCTGATCTAAATAGATCGGTGACGTGAATGCCATCAAAGTATGGAGGATAACTCATATATTCACTGTGGTATCTCAAGTCGAAGGACCACTATGCTTGCTCAACTCGAGAAGATTCCTATTGACGTTGGTGTACCATCTATTAGGAAATCTTTAGTGAATCATTCAGTGTTTATCAAATAAACACCTACATGTCTATACGAGTCTCTCGAGACTTATAGTTCATTGGGATAAACCATCGGACCAAGTCACGATATACGAGATGTACTGGTCTCAGCGGATTTTTCTAACCGACTCGTATTAGTAAATCTTGACCAGGAAGTTTATTTAAGGATATACAACTTATAGTGATGCTTCCTAATGTCAATTACAAACTACGTTGTAACTGCACATTACATTGTAAAACCTAGGGTCTTTGTCTAATGTACACTTATCACTAAATCAGATTTAGATTCAATCTAATCATAATATTGTTGGAAAATTATGACCCATAGCGTCACTATTTGTACAGATCATTGTGTTGTTGTACAAATTAACTATGTGACAAAGGAAATTGCACTATTATCATTTGTGATTAGATCACCTTAGATATATAAATGATGAGAGGTCCTTATGATTTGTTCCTTGATTGAGAATGATATGAGACAGTATCAATCAACGAAGGATAAATCATTAAATATCCCTAGTCAGAGTATTATCAAGATTGGACATCGATAAATACGTAAAAGACTAGTATCGTACTTGTGCGTGTTGTGAGGGCACAACGGCGTAGTTCTCATATACTTAAGTATTGGATACTTATGCAAGTGCGGTAGGAGGTTGTGTTTCACCGACGGTACGGGAAACAGCTTCACTCTGGATAGACCCCCTCGGAATCCCATTGGTAGTTTGACTATGTGTCTATGAGAGTCCGACATCAGGGTAGGTGTATTTGGTCTTAACCTGAGACTTGCACCGCTAATGCTTACGACAATCAATATACTTTGGTTGAGGTCGTCTAGGGCTTTAACCGGTTCTGTGTACGCCGATACTAGGTATATTGAGAATCCTAGAGTATTGGGTGTGATGTCAAGACGGAAGTATCACTCCAGTCATAGTGGAGATGATGTCACGTAGGATACGGTATTAGTACTCTTAAGTGCTGCGCGGCCATCGGGATATTATGACTAGGTCATGTATATCCGATTATAGAGACTAGTTACCAGACATCCGACATGTGCTTCGTACGGGGCAGACACAACTCCAGCCCCAGGCCTAGCACGTGACAGTCCGATACTAGATCGAAATACGCAATACTACGGTATACTACGCTTGATATAGATCACATATTCCTGTAAGAATATTTCCGGAGAATTGGGTAGGCATGGCGCTTTGCTAGAAGCCAACCTTGTCTTGTGAATCGGTAAAACGTAGTACTTGGTACGTACGTGTTCGGATAGTCCGACGACCCGATTCACTGCCAACATATCCGGGGATCTCTTGGGTCGCGTCCCAATGATACACTGATGAAGATAG